>JASVER010000018.1:4972487-4989280 GCA_030449065.1 Oceanodroma leucorhoa | reverse complement strand
CGCTGCCGGAGAGAGGGGGGGGGGAAGGCTGCGGCGCGGGACTGCCACTTGCTGCGGGGACCAGCGGGGCTAGGCGGGCGGGGCTGCTGCCGGGGAGCCAGCGGGCGGGCGCTCCGCTCTCCGAGCGAGGACCCCCGCGCCCGGCTGTGGGAGGCTGCTCACCGGCCGGCTCCGCCGCGGGCGGCGCCTCACCGCCCAGCACCCCTTCCCCGCCGGCCCTTATAGGTGTAGCCCAGGCAGCTGCCGCCCTGTGTGGCCGCCTCGCCTGTCAGTCAGCCGGCAGCCATTCACGGGGCAGGAGGACGGCGCCGGGCGGCGCTGAGGGAGGCGGTGCTGCCGCCGCCGAGAGGCGTCGAGGCACCTCGCTTCACCTGCTGCCGGCTCAGCTCGGGGCGGAGGCGGGGGAACCACCCGCCGCACCGGCAGCCGCTCCGCTTTCCCCTCGGCCGAGGGGCGGGGGTCGCGGGCGGGCAACCGGCTGGCGGGGGGGGTCCCACCGCGCCGCCCCCGCCGCGCCCGGGCCGGTGCGCGGGCGGCGCGGGGCTTGCCCGGGGAGTGTGACAGCGACACCTGCTGGCCGGGCGTGGAGCGGCGCCGCTACGCTCTGCGCCTACGCGCCGGGGGCGGGCGGCGGGAACCGCCGGGCAGCGGCCGTCGGGGCTGAGGGGAGGAGGGGGGTGCCGGTTGTTAAAAATATCTCCGCCTCCCACCCCGCCGGCGAGGGGACGGGAGAAGCCCGGCG
This sequence comes from Oceanodroma leucorhoa, assembly GCA_030449065.1. Classification (NCBI taxonomy): domain Eukaryota; kingdom Metazoa; phylum Chordata; class Aves; order Procellariiformes; genus Oceanodroma; species Oceanodroma leucorhoa. The sequence continues at coordinate 4,988,538 of JASVER010000018.1, read as the reverse complement.
CTCTGGGGGAAGGCGGCTAGAGCTAGATCCGCAGAGTGTGGGCTGATGGCTGTCAGGGCTGCGTGCCGCCGTGAGGAAGGCGCTCTTGCTTCAAGCGATTCGGGGGGTGGGTGGCAGCGGGGGCGCAGACCTGCTCCTCGGCTTCCCTGGGACACGTGGGGCCAGCCCGGCTGCCCCGGGAGGGAGAAGGGATGTTTTTGACGGAGGGCACAACGTTTGGGTGGGAATGGACATCTTTGTCTTCTGGGGCCTTGGGGCCCACAGCCAAGCTCTGCGTTGTCTGCAGGGGCTGCCGCGCTCCCCGGGGGCCTCGGCTGGGCTGCCCCACGTGTCTTCCTTGCCTCGCGCGTGCCCCAGGATGGCCCAGACACAAAGTGTATCCCGCCGCAATGGGAACTGAGCCGCTTCCCTCGCCCTTCAACTACAGTGGCTGGTTGATTGTACTTCTGTAACCGTTTCCTCCTTTTTCTCCTTGATGTTATATCCATCACCTGTCTTTTAATTCCAAGATGCTAATTCCTACTGCTGTCTTCRAAACTAAGGGCTTACTCCAGTGGCTTTCAACGCTGACCTGTAGAGCACTTGCATGGAGCCAAAGCAGTGCTGGCTGATCACCTGACTTTCCTCCTGCTCTGCTGAAACTGCCTATGGAAACGCCCAAATGAGTTGATGATGTAGTTACGATTTTCCAGATAAGCCATCAGTTGTGGGGCCATTATGCTCAGTAATAAGCATCTAGTTCAGCAAAGCATTTAAACACGTTGAACTTTGTTCGTTTTCTTTGGCAGAAGTATTCACCTGCTCAGTTTCTTACTGTTGGGTGAAGGGTTTGTGACAGGAGGCAGTTAGCAAAGGGTGAATTTTGGAGGAGATGGTCCACAACAAAATCTCCTAATTACAATTAATTCCCTTCTGATTTAGTATAAAACTCCCTTTTGGAATTCAAAAGTGCAGATGAAGAGAGTAGTAAAGAGAGGATCCTTTTTTTTTGTTTCTCCCACACACACATGTGCATGCACATCCTATAAGGAGCAGATTTCAGTCATGCAGAATATATGATCTAATTTTAAACTAGCAACAAGATATATCTGCTCCTTAAAGCATACTCTTATTTTAGAATTATTTGAAACTATACTTAAAGGAATAGTCATTCTAATATAGCTAAGTGTAAATTACATTTGCAGCCCATATATCCTAGTGATGTAATGCACATTATCTTTGCCTGTGGTCGCCTTTAATAATTATAGTATCACATGTGGATAAGAGAGAAAGTTATAAATACTTTTTTTTTCTCATTGCATACAGTTGAAGAGAATTTTCACTGCCTAAGATTAATTTACTTGTAATGAACTTTCCCTCAAGTGAATAGCCTGTGAGATTATTTAGAAACCGCATATACTGAGCAACTCAGAAGCTGGTATTTACAGTTTAGCACAGCATGAAGAGTCTGTGTTTTCCAAGTCTGCACCGAACAAATACGTAAAGATGCATCATTTGCTGTGGATAAGTGAGAACCGGGGCTTTTGACAGGAGCAGCTGTCAGGACTGAGCTAAGCTAACATGGGATCAGTTACATGGAGAGATATCAATGGCAACTTAAATAAACAAGCATTTTTTTAACGGTGTGCCTGTGCTGATTCTCTTTACTGACTGTTACAGGCTGCTCTAAAGGAAAGGTCAGTTCCCTGATGGGAATTTGCTTCCCCTGTTGTAGACTGACTATTAATACCTATCCAAATTGCACTAGGCCTGCTAAATGGCCACGTTCACACATTCTCAATCAAATACCCCTTTAACGTACTTACATAGTAAGTTCCTTCTATTTCGTGATCTCATAGTCCTTCCATATATCCTTCTCCAGTAGCACCCACCACTCCCGCACACCTTTGTCCTTCACTAACAACCCCAGAAGCTCTTGTTCTTAACCCAAAGGTTTGCGGGGAGCAAAGACCCAAATGGGTTAGGGCACAGCTCCAGCTGCTGGAAAAATCTCTCCCTTCTGTCAGAGTCAGAAGGTTCTCTCTTTCCTGTGTCATTGGTTTGTTCTGTGTTTGTGCTCTCTGTGCTACCAAGTCAGAGGTAGAGGATGAGAGGTTAGCTGGAGGACTTTCTCATTAAGGGTGCCCGGTTCGTTGTTCAGTCTTGTACAGCTGCACCGCAGAGGGTTCAGAGAGCCTTTCTTTGTCCTCTAGGGCTTCCTCCTGCAGTCAGTTCAGACCTGCTGTGTACAGCTAGGTCCAGAATGAGACACAAACAGATTTTAAGCGATTGCAAATGTGCATGTCCTTACGGCTTTGTAAAAACCATGCTGCAGGACCCAAAGCCTACCATTCATTGCCCATATCCAGGGAACTGGCAATATGGAAAGATAGTATCCTCTTAGATTAAAGAAATCCACCAAATATTTTATTTACATGATGTTACTAAGGATTGGAAGAGGTGTAAGAACCTTTGATGACTGTATTTTTATTTTAATATTAAAATGCACTGACGATTCTGGCCTGATTCAGTTGACTGTGTCAGAAATCTCTTCAGCTGTGACCAGTACAATGTGAAAATAGACTGGGAGTCCCTGAGTCACAAGATTACTATCATGACTGAATAATGTTCCCTCTGCTTCTGCCTCAGTTCTGCCAGAGGTGCTGCTTCAAGCCATCCACCAACGAGGAATCAGGAGGCACCTGACCACTGTCCTACATATTTCTGAGTTGTTACAACTATCACAATTGCTACGTGCAACGTACCTGTACGTAAAGGGCCTTGATTGATTGTATTACCTATCAGGCTAGAAGTCTGCATTTAGACGTCGCGTGAGCTCAACCTGAGTCTAATTACAGTGTAGAAAAAATAGCAGTGCAAAATGTTAGCCGTTTTTAACAGACTAGAGCAAGTGTAACCTACTTTCTCCAAGTATGGCCTATACAAAAAGATCCTGGTTTATCATCTGAACTATTTGAAATGCTAGAAGCATCAGAATTATTGCATTGTTAAAACCAATTGGAACGAAGGAAAGACTGTTGTAGCTGTGAAATGTATTTAAAAACTCAGTTATTTATTAATTTTTGTCCTAAGCTAATGAGGTGATATACAGAGTATACTCACTAAGAGTAATTGCTAAAACTTTGAGAATGATGCCTTGTATTTCTCTTACAAAAAAGAAACAAAGTATTTATCAAAATCATTGCTTATGGTATTCAAAAACACATGAAAAATAAGGTGGTTTTGAAAAAAAAGTACTCTTAGCTTGACTACCTAAAGAAATAATGTTCTTGCAGTCATATCTTTTGTCTGTCTGATGATTCTCTTCTGTCTGCCAATAACTTCTGATCCCATTAGTTCATTTCAGCTAAGTTTGACAGCAGTGCGAAGGTTTCTGCAAGCTTCTACAAATGTTGTGAAACTCACAGCTGGATCAAAGAAAGCAACCCACTTTCATTTTCATGCTGGGGGAAAAGCTGCAGAGTGACTTCAAGAATTACATGGTTTCTTTGGTCTTTCATTTGGCCGCTCGTATTGGCCAATAAGTGTAATTATACCCCAAAACAACTGGAGCATGTGCTACTGCCTCCCCACTCAATAGACAGGGAACAGTGCAGGGGGCTAGTGGGAGGAACTCAAAAAGTCAAGGGGGAGCTGATGGCACTGTTGATGGTTGCCACRGTGCCACGAGGCTTTTATATATGATGCACACGGGGGCTGGGAGAGATGCTGGGTTTATTGCGGCAGGGGGTGAGAGAGATAGTGAACACAAATCCATTGGAAACCAGGCTTCTTTAGTTCTCTTGTTTCCTCTCGCAAATGAATTAAAACCATCACCTAAATATTTCGGAGGAAAAAAAAAGAATTATGAAATAGCCAAAATGCAGAGTATAAGAGGTCGTACTTAGAAGCTGATGGAAGAAGCAGCAAGAGCTTACATGTCAGTTAATGTTCACTTACAGTGAGAAGTTCAAGCCCACTATTTTCTTAGAAACATTGAGACAGAAGGAATCTCACAGAGGTTACCCAGTACCGCACTCCTGCACTGCGGCAGGGTTATGTACAGCATGACTGTCTCTGGCAGGAGTTTATCTACCTTTCTCTCAGAGAACTTCCAGTCAGGTAGACTCCACAGCCACCCTAACTACCTTGTTCCAGGTTTTATCACCTTAGCACCAAGTGTAGCGTGAGGGGGTTACCTAATATACCAAAGTCGTCTTTACTTTCTTTGGTTCTTTGCTATCTTCTTCTCAGAGCACAGTCACCATAAGCTAGTATCTGTCTGCAAAAGACCACTTTGACTTACTCATTTTTTTCTTTTCTCTGGGCTAAATTAATCAAATTTCTTAACAGGTTATGCTTTCTAAAACTGTTGTTGGTCCTGCTGTTCTCTTCTTGACTGTCYGTTTTTTTAGCCTGTTTCTCTAGGTGTCCCAGACAAGGCCTCCTGCTATGCATCTTCTGCAGGCTATGTAAAATTCTCTTTTAATACACCCCACATTTAGGTCTGCCTGCTTTTTCACCTTCACCACAGTATTGAACACTGCTTGAGTCTGTAATGCTATGTAATCCTCATAACCTTTCAAAACATATTGCTTCCTAGTTATCCATTGTCTATTTTTATTTGAGGATTTGAGCTCTGCTTCCTCTGGGTAATACTTTTGCACTTGTCTTTTTGTTGAATTTTACCTTACTGATTTTAGGCCATCTTTCTGATTTTTCAAGATTATCTTTAATTCCTATTCTGGTCTTCAAAATGCTTTTAACTATCTCCTTGTTTCTTGTAGTCATTTGCTAATTTTATGACCTTTTATTTCCTTATCCAATTTGTTCATTAACCTATTCAATAGAATGTAGCTGAGATCTGAACCCTTCAGGAACCTACTTGAAACATCCTCCTCATTTGATAGTAYACAACTGATACTTAGTTTTTGAGAATCACTTCAGAGGCAATTGCTTACCCACTCATGACCCACCTACACAATATTTCCTTAGCTTACTGATGAGACCCTCATGCTAAGTATGTAATGAATGTTGCTGATGCAGACATATAGCACATCTACTGCTTCATCACTATCCATGAGGTCAGTTATGAGTCAAAGAAGAAAATTTGGTTTGTTTCATATGGAGTTTTCATGACAATCCCACATTGGCTAATTTTAATCAATTTATTATTTTCTAGTTGATTACTAAAGCGTAGTTTAATAGTTCTTTTCTGAATCTTCCTGGTGATACTTATTTCATGAGCTTCTTTACAATGTTTTCCCTTTTTCTGAAAATACATACTATGATTTTTTTCCAACTTTAGAATCTTCCTCCTAAACACTTGAAATGGCAAGTGGTAGTATATGTTTGAAAGATCACATCTTATCTCCMACAGAAAATGTTATTCTACATTAGGAGAAAATTGTCTGTCAGACAACATATTGATGGCTTTGACTCCCAATTATTTATGGAGAACTTGCATCTGATATGCGTATGTATCTAATACGCAGATGCAGACTCTGCATTTTAAATAAACACTATTCAAAAGCTTTGTAAGCTTATTCACAGTTGGGAAAAGATAAGGGGATGCTGAAGTTAAGGTTGCAAACACAGTCCATTCTGCTTGTACTCTACAGAAATGATTTGCACGCTGGGAGGCATTRCCCACGTATACCGAGAGCTGCTACTGCCTTTGGACTCTGTTGCAAGGACACACAGTGTAATGCACTTACACTATGGAGAGCAGAACTGCGACTCAGAACACATACCAATAGCAGTCAGATCCCTGAGCCAGTTTCCATGAATTTCTTTATTTTAAATTAAAACAAAGGTAAACCAGAAACGTCTGTGGCAATAAAGGCAGAGTACAGCAAATGGAATAAATTACTAGCATAGTACCCGGGCTGCCTTCACAGACTGAATCCCATTTCCCCATAATTTCCAGTACAAATGTTGTGCTAAATAAGGACATTAAGTGGGCAACACCCCTAATAACAGTAGAAGAAGACTCAGTGCTGTATCCAAAAGGAGATATTAGTGTTTCAGTCACTGTGTTATGAAGCCCAAAAGCTAGCCTAAATCCCTGGCCTTTGCAGCGGAATGAACAGCTGAGCTCAGCCCCTCAGCCATCCCTGGGAGAGCGGTAACACACGTGGAGGAGGAGTGCTCGCTCCCCTGTTAATCTGTTTTAGCTGCAGCAAGAACAGCATTTAACTGCAGCCTCTCATTCAGAGGGTAAATTGAAATGTTCCTCTTCTCTAGTAAAAATACTTCTTGTGCTTTGCCACTTAAGTCATGTATTTGGGTACAGATTAATGGATGTCCGCTGAAGCCCAGCCAGAGGTGGTGGTATTGTTCACCTTCGGATTAATAGTGAGCACCTAGAACGTTTCTGTGGCAAGTGAGAGACGGAGGCCCTTCTCAACAAGAGCTTCAAAACCACAACTTTGAGAAGACAGCCCAACAGCAGACTGGCAGCTGGTCAGGGCCAGAATGGAGCAGGCAAGAAATGAATAAAAGGTAAATACACTAAGACAAGATAAAGGAGGAATCACCTGAAAAGTTTAAAAAAATTATAAGCATCAGGAAAATTAAATCTCAACTAGGACATGTTATAGTGAGTAGCTAAGTTTCCTACAAGCACCTTGCCTTCAGTAATGAACCAGTTGATTGCAATGAGCATCCTAATCAATACAGTGCTTTTTAACAGCTTAATATACATCCTTCAGAACTATCAGGGAAGAATAATCTGCTGGATGAGAGCACAGGCAAGGTGGGTTTCTTTGTTCTCTTATGACAAGAACAGCATTCATAGTATTTCCAACAATACCTCAACAAAACTGATTCTTTCATCAAGCAATAAATCATGAATGCACACTGTCCTGCCGAAGTCTTACCTTCCTATCCTAATCCAGTCTGTACAGCAATAAAATGCTATCTATTGTTTTCTTCCTTGCTTTCTCTCTGCTTGGGATTTAGGGCATTGTAAACTTTTTTCAACTTTCAAAGGTGTGACCCACAATATGATGGCATGGTAACTACTCTGGATTTAACTATATGTCTGGATTCAATATTCTTCCTCCCAATTATTCTACCAAAGACTTTTTTCCAAATACATTTCAAAACTAAAATCATCTTGTATTTGCTTTCAGTTACATAAAATAGAACAAATTGTCATCTGATGTAGATTAACATATCTTTACTGAAGCCAATGAAATTATATGAATTTATATAGATAAGTATTTGCCCACTCGCCTTACATACAGAAGGCAAAATCCAGAATTCCTATTAAAATGTTTCAAAAACCTACATCCTGTTAAATTTTGTTCTAAGAATCTGCAGATGTCAGCTAATGAAAATAAACTTCAAAGGGAGGAATCATTGGAATTAATTAGAGCTAAATCACAAACTCAAAATAAGTTCTGTTTGGAAATGGTTGCTTTACACTGTGTTGTTAAGTGGGTATTAGCCTTTTAACAGCTCTGCTGTTTGATGCAGAGCTGTCCTCTTGAAATAAGAAGTAAATAGCAGAAGCTACTGATTGTAGACCTTGAGGTCTGAGGCAGCCCTTGCTCCCGTGCTGATAAAGTATTCAAAATAAACTTTCAGTTAAGATGCTGCTTTTTATTTTTCTTCTTGGAAAAAACAAGATTTCCCCAAGAAAACCAGACTACTCTGTCTCTACTCCTCTCCTTCTGCCCCATGCCACATTCAACAGTCAAGCCAGAGGTGAGATATGGTAGATATTCTGACTCCTATTACCAGTGAATGAGAGGGAAATACCAATGATATCAGAGAGAGAAGGAGAAAGAGGAGCCAAGGAAATTTTCGTTTCTGACTCTTTCTTTAGTAATTTGTAAAAAGAGAGGCTCTGCTTGACTATATGTCAGCCAGACTACACTCTGGAGGAGAAAGGTAATGTGCTGGAAGGCAGTACAGTGAAATAATAATAATAATAATAATAATAATAATAATAATAATAATAATAATAATAATAATAATAATATACAGCCTCTTGTCATACATACAAGGCTCTAAAACACCAAAACACCCATCTTTTTGATTTATGAAAACAGTTTTAATGGACAAGAGGCCACAGGTGGATAACCCTAGGGCAAAGTCTTCAGTAGTCAACAAAACCTATAAAGCAAGGACAGCAGACAAGCAAGATTACACGGCCATTTGCCACAGCAGTGTTGGGGTGGGAACTCTGTAGGGTTGATCCAGACTCAGGAGTCCTCTGGCATTGAAGAGGGAGGCATGACATGAAGAACTAAGGCAGACAATGGATAGGAGCAGACTGGCAAATACACTTTCAGGTCTCCACCGAGACTGTCTTCACTAATGCCCTTTATTTGCAGCTGTGGCATTCATATTTCCTGATGTGGCTCACTGGTCACTAGTGAATAACGATGCACAGAGCTACATCCTTCATACAGATGGTAAAGAGGTCTTGTGGGGATAAGAGCTTTTAGTCTTTCAACTCAGAAAAAAATCCCTATAGATGAACAAATCTCTTCAGCCAATCCAGCATTCCCCTAGAATCCTCTTCAAAATGAATGTCAGCTCAAGAGCAGAAGAGAATTTCTGTACATTTCTATAAAATTGGAGACACTCGAATCCATTGTTAACTGAGCAAGGATGACACTCAGGAGAAAGTGCTTGTTGCCCACTGATTCTATGAATTGGTGGTTTCCAAAAAGACTGGAAGCTAACGTGGATGAGGTAGAGGGAGAATTCAACCGTTATTGTCAAGAGGAAAGCCATTTCAGAGGAACGTTTCAATTTACCTTCTCTAGAAAGAGTGATGATTTCCCATGAGAAAAAAAAAAAAAAAGAAAATACTTCACAGAAATAGAAAAGAAGAATAACTGGTTTTTACTCACCTAACCTCATTCTGCAGTTCATCTCCCTAAGACATATTATTGTCAGTGGTTCGGTTTTTGCATTGATTATCTCAATTCCTTTTCTAAGGCAATTCAAATAATAAAGTCAAAACAAAGGTATGTGAATTACATGGTAAGTTATAGCTTCAAGGATATTTTGCTCAGATACAGTTTTCAGCTAATAGACTGTTGACATTTGCTAAATACAAATCATTATTTTAGGTGAAAGCCCATGCATCCAGGTACTGTGTGTGCAATGTTCACAGACCGTCTTCCGCAAACTCAGTTTTGAGTCTACACACTAAAACACTGAGCAGAAGGAGCTCAGGTAGCCAAGACAATAAGACAGAACGCCCCAAGTATCGATATGCTTCTTGATCCCCACTGTGCTCCAGAAGGAGAATTACAAACTAGGTCACTTGTTAAACTGGTGTCTCTCCTGACTCAGCTGCACCCAATGACTAAATGCAAGGAAGCCATATCAGTGTGTCCTTTTCCAGGAGTGTAAGTAATGGGCCACTGACCGTAGCAAAACATAGGTAACAGCACTTGAGAGAGGACTTGCAAAATGCTCATGTCCCCCATGCGGCTCTACCTGGTGTGAAAGGCAGTCTGCTGGCTTTCAGAGACATACAATCTTTTTGCCAAGCATAAGTTTCCTTTTCCTTTACCAAGATACAGTAAATTTACTGATTCTGGGCAACCTGCATAAGGACATACAGTTCTTCCTATAAAACAGACTCAGTAGCTATAAGAGAAACCAGCCAGCTCCAGATACTTCATTCAAACACCAATGACAGCTTTCAGAGAGGTAAAACTACAATGACTGGTGGTAGTAAGATAATCCAGGGGCCTGTTTTTGCAAGTGCTCTGTTGTTAGTGCTGCTTCCCTATTCAAAATCTACTTTTTTTTAGTTGGTCTGTCTAAACTCCATCTTCATTTTGAAGTGGATGCAAAGGCTAAAATCTTTCCATGCTGCAATAAATACTAAACCACCCACAGATTTTGCCAGAGTTGGTATTTTAGCATACATTGGCAAAAGAGCCACACCATCAAGTTCTGCTCTGGACTGATTTTGTACCTTGCAAACATTTAATTAAAGAGAGTGGAAGATACTGATAACAAAGCTCTTGACACTCTAAGTCCCTCATTCTGTCCACCCTTGGTACATGTTATGTAGATTGAAACAGCAACTGGATAATACTGTAAAGACAGCTCAAGTACATCCATCCCCTGCTGCTGGACAGGATTTGTGGAAAATAGGCACCCTTCACGTATAACTATGCTGAGGACAATTCAGGTCAATGTCTTTTTTTACTTACTTGCAAGAGAATGTCTTCTAGTTTTACCCTGCTGTGATAAGAAGATACATAACCTTCAGCTTTGCTCTCAGCATCAGTCATTTGCAGCTAATATTTTCAGAAAGTGTAAGCAGCCTATGCACCACTGATTCTTTTGAATCACGATGTTTTAGTTAAAAATCATTTTGGAAAGTGAGACTTGGACTCTTTAGACTTGGGCAATTCACAACATTTTACTTTTTTTCCTCACATATTTCAAAGAGTTATGTTAAAAGATATGTAAAGCATCCGTTCTCTTCCACAAACAGGAGAGGCATCTTCTGTTTGATAAGCCAGAACTTATCAGCCATCTTATCTCAGATCTGTTATTTATACTGCCCTTCTGCAAATGTGTTATCACTGCCCTGCACACTGTTCTAAGGCATTTTCCACAAAACCTACAGATTTCCACATCCAAAATGAGCACAACCCAGATCAAATTTATACAGAAGCTGGAACTCAGTCTTCACTTTGGATGGCTGTGTGTGGGAGTGTGTGCATGTGTGTGTATTTGTGTGGGCGTATCAGCATTCATTTCTTAAATTTTGTTCCTGCTGTAAAAATGACTCGTATAGCGGTTTATTTTAATACCAAATTGCAAGGTTAGTTCATTTTACAAAATGGCAGTTTAACACATCGGGAGAAGGAGGGAGAATAGATTTTCCCTAAGATCTGCAGTGCCTGTGATGCTCTGTAACAAACAGAGCAGAACAAAATTCTGGTGACCATTTTGATGAAAAAGTGAATGTGCTCAGTGAGCCAACAAGAAGCAGTAAGGGAAATCAAATATGAGACTTGATAATTTTTTCCTCTTCCAGCCATTCCATCTGAATTTCTGTAATTTTATTTAAGGCAGAAATATTGTACTTAAGGGGGTTTCATGCTTTTTTTAATTAAATATGCTCAATTAGTTTGTGAAGAAACATTTCTCTGAAAAATCAGCTGCGATACTTGGTGAGTTCATTCTTTCCCTAAAGCTAAAATCGGCTGTAATAGCTTTCCTCCTAACTCTAGAAAAAACATTCTGTAACTTTGGCACTTTAATCTCCACAAAGGCCTTATAGAAACAATCACAACAAATGAAGATTGAAGATTGAAGGCAAGCTGGCTTTAGGGCTCCATTACACTAAAAATGGGAAGAGAAAGGAAGTATGTCTTCAGAGCCTGCAGAGTACTGTAGCTTATGCTACACAAAAATGAAAAACTCAGCTGCCTGCAGCTGGCTCGCGTCCCACCGGCTCCGTGATTAGGCAGTAGGAGTCTCCTTTCTCTACCTCTGCCCAAATGAAAAATTTTCGCTTGTCATTTTGATGTACCTGTTGGGTAAAATTCACCTCATCTGCTTAAAACCCATCATAGCTGCTCTCTGCAGGCTCTCAGTGTCCCAGTGTCAGGGTTACCTTTCAACCTCCCACAGGCTCAGCCAGGGGGACCTGTCTTTTAGGACCATATATCCCAGCAGCCCCACCCTGACCCAGGCACAAGCTGGCTGTTGGCTGGGGTTCGCCAAGGTCTGCCTGAGACCCAGGCACCGTTAAAGGAGGAGGGAACACCACACGACTCATGTCTGGGAGCAGTGATGCAGATGTATCTCCTACTGCCTTTTTCTTTGCTATGAATGACAATGCTTTTGCACTAATGAAATGCCACATACCAAACACACCAGGTACCTCCATTAAACTATCAAATGCTGCAGAAATAATCCAACACTGAAATAAACCAAATCCCTTTCCTTCCCTTATTGTCATCTTCTGTTTAATAGCTCTGATCCTCTGTTACTAATTAAGTTCTCTGCTTTCGTCTCTTCCATTGCACTCCTGTGTATTCATCTATGCATGATTGATAGATGTGACACACATGCGTACATCCACAGGCTTTGAACCCTATGACACTGTCCTACCTGTGTTCCTTTTCTACTCCAACCCCCTTATCCCACCTACATTTTTTAACCCTGAAAGACTCCACGGCTCAGCTGAGGCAATGTCACAGCAACAGTTTGCAAGGATGAGAAGAGGAAGGTGCAGCTGGCTCGCACAGCTGGGAAAGAGCAGGGGACGAGACACGTGGAAGAGCTCTTTCAGCATCCCCGTTACGCCCGGGACTACTGCCTGCTGGCTATAACAAAGACTGCAGTGCTGAGAGGTAAGGGTTAAGTCAGCTGAGGCCCAGTGCACATATTCTGACTGAACCTTGCAGTACTTCTATTTTTTCTGCACCCCRTGAGCTCCACAAAGGCAGGTAGCTGCTAGCCAGCTCTGCTCTACTTTCCACCGCTGTTCACTGTGCTGCAGATGTTCACCTGTCGCTTTGCTCTAGGCCATCAGACTTCATAAATTCCTATTGCAAACAGAAGATAAGCTCCATGTTTAGCAAAGTGGAGTGATACCAAGTCTATTTTCATTTCTGCTACCCCAGGAATATGCATTATGCATATATTATACATTTCTGCCAGTTGGACTCAATTCTGCATCTTCCTGTTAGCTGAAATGATTACCTTTGGTTTTGGCAGTGGCACGATGATGCTGTATTTACCCGAACATGATTTCAACTCATGACCCCACTCAGCAGCTTCACATATTCTGCTTCGAGCCATCTTATTTTGAATGAGGATGTGGAAGTTGGCGTGGTCCTATCAGTAGCAATGGTAGAGCACCCCCCATAGTCCTTTAATCTTCCTCATCCCTTGGAGTTTTGGCCTCTGTGGGGTCCGTCTGTGATGGGGGAGGAAGGGCACAGTCCTGAGCAGCAGCGCCCAGCCTGTACAAGTAGTGCAGAGCCTGGGAGGCTGCTGGCCTTGCCCATACCACTTCCGTGGCAGTGTTTGGGCATTAATGCCAACCTGGGACCATTCCCAACAGGCTTTCTGGACACAGCCACTCTGTTCAGCGGTCTGAAAGCATTTAGCCCTACAGGTGCAAGCTGCACCGGGACCAGTCAGCCTCTGAGTGGTCCCTGGGCCATTTTGCAGACATAGCCTACAACTCTGTCTGACTTGGCTCCTGTCTTTCCTATTTTCACCCTGTAGATTCAGCCATTTCAAGCTCAGCCGCACCTCTCTAAACAGACATGCTCGCTCTCTCTCCTTCTCTGCGTTCTCATCTGCAGCCAACTCTCAGATGTTTCCTCTTTGATCCCTTTCCCGCGTTCACTTTTGCCAGTCCACCGCCTCTTACCTTCTTCCATTTCTTGTCATCTGACACTCTCTCCTTCAAATCTTCTGTAAATTCCTGGTGCTCTTCCATCTTTGCTATCTCCCTTCTTCTCCTTTCTTCTGTTGATTCTGGTGGCAGCACCCTGGTAATAGCACTTTTTATTATGAAGCGGTAACATATGGTAGTAAACGTTTTAAATCTCATAGTTCTTCCTTTTCTCTCTCATTCCTTTTTCTCTTGGTTATCTTCTCCATTGACTTTCTTTCCATGTCATTTCATGTCCATTTCCCACATCTTTAGAATTCACCAGCACCCTGCTATTCCCTCTGCAGCTTTGCAAGCTTTTTTTTTTCCTCTCTTTTTTCCCTTTTTCTTTTTTATAGGCAGTGGCCACTCTTAATCTTCGCAGGAGCTATTCATCTCTGTGCAACACCTGTCATCTTTCGTGCCCCAGCTTCTCATTTTACATCTGGTCTGCATTTGCATAGTCCAGTCTTCAGCTGGGTTTCCCGGTGCCTTTCATAGCTTTCCCCACATCATTTTTAATCTTTTCTGTACTCTTCTCCCTTCCTTTTTATCCCAGAGGCAGAAGGGCCCTGTTAGCTAGTTCTGTTTCATAGGAAATTTTCTTTCAACATCAAAGAATACCAGATTGCAAACACTGTTAAAATTAGTGCACAGCTCTCTAGATCCTGGTGAGTTATAGCATTGGAAAAAGATTTATGCCCCCAGATTTCTTATTCATCCTTGTTTTTAGTGCCAATCAATTTTGTCTAGCCCAGAGGTTTTGGCACTCAGTTTATCTCTTTTTCCATCTCTGCACCTCCATGTCAGTTTTGAAAATCACCATTTCCCTAAAACCTTGCCCTGCAGTCCTCAGTCACTCACTTTTGCCACTAAAATGCACCCTGAAAGTATACTTCTTGTTCTAGGATTAAATAATTTCTCAAAATTCCTTAGGGGTGGAGCTTCCACAGCCTTCCCAAACAACCTGACCCCTGCCCCACTAGCTCTGCTCCCTATCCTTGCTTGTCCCTGTTGCAATGTCAGCCTATTTTTCTTGTGCCAACACAATAGACATGGTGAACTATTCACTCCATCCTCTTTGCAGGTACCATTTACATCTTGCACATAACCGCTTTCAGCCTTCCCTTCTCTGGACTGAGCTRCCCCAGCGATTTCAATCTTTTTTTCTTGGGTCATATTTTCTAGAGCTCTGACCATTCGTGTGCTGTCTCCTCAGGTGCCTCAGGATCTCTCTCCCTGCCAGATTACTCTTACAGACACACTAACCCCGCTTTACTGAAGAGAAGCATTTGCCTCTCCATTAGTCTGCTCATTCCCCAGTAAAGTTTATACTTACCCTCTTCTGTATTGGAGAGGAAGTCTCAGTGCTCGGGTCTGTGGTTTATATATGATCTAAACATAACTGTGAATGCTTGTTAATGCATATAGAAGCATTTGAAATAATTCTGATATCGTGTAGCACACGTTTGCTTCACTCCTCTGTCATCCTTGCACCACAGGGTATGTCACTTTTTCCTAATAATTCTTCTCTTAATTCCCATAGTAGTGTCTTTGGGCTGAGGGTACCCTTGGTTTCACTGTCAATTCCTCTAGTCTACAAGATTTTACTTCTAAGTGGCTCATTTCATTTTCACTAGCAGTTTTCTTTCCCCCTGAAATAGCAGGGGTTAATTACAGGATTTGTGTTACCCATCAGTATTTCATTTCTAGAATTTCCTGAAGACATATAAAGGACCAAACACACAAAGTTCAGTGCTGTATTTCTATTTGAAATAACAGAATGATATAAATCCACCTACAACCAGTGACCTTTCAGGATTTGCAGCATTAGATCACATTGAAAAAACTCTGACAGATGAAAAATATAAGCGTTAGGGAAAAGTAATATCTGGGATCCCTGGTGTAATGTTTGCAAGAAAAGATTTTATAGCAGTTATTTTACTCTTTGATTTATTCACACCTTTTGCATCTAACCTCAGGCCGAAGTGCTCAAACTTCTACATAAAAAATTCACATTTGTCCAGATTTTTCCTCTAATGAGATGCTGGCTGCCTGTGGTAGTTTTTTCTGGGAGTCCTAAGTTTTTCCTGTGACAAAGATTGCAGCTAATGTTAAGCCTGTAATTTCCTTACAATAACTTCATGGCTCCTGACGATACTGTAGGAAATGAGGATGCCCCGGAGGGCAACACAGTAAAATGAATGGTGAGAATTTGCTCTGAGTGATAGGTAAGACCTATCGGAGGTGGATGTCCATCCACGGACATGCACAGACACACAGAGAGTGTGTTAAGGTCACAATGTGAAACTTTGCACTGATGTTTATCACAAATCTCACCAGAGCGTCTTTTCTACTTTTTAAAACTAGTTTAGACATTACTCTGAAAGAACTATAAATACTGAAATACCACTTTTTATGATAGATAAATCCAAAAGAATAAGCAACACCAGTTCTTTCACCCAAGATTCCTTTATCTGTAGCTTTGGTTCAAGTTTTGCTCTCAAGTCACACAAAGTCAAATAAGTCTTTCTAAAACTTGTTTGGTCTCCTTCTTTCAGTAGTTCAAATAGCCTTATATAGGCTGTGAATGTTGTCTACCTATTAGTAAAGCCTTTGACACCACTTCCCACAGCATTCTCCTGGAGAAACTGGCTGCTCATGGCTTGGACAGGTGTACTCTTC
>JASVER010000018.1:4780208-4971627 GCA_030449065.1 Oceanodroma leucorhoa | reverse complement strand
ATTAGGAAAAATTTCTTCACCGAAAGGGTTATCCAGCATTGGAACAGGCTGCCCAGGGAAGTGGTTGAGTATATATATATATATATACCTGGAGGTATTTGAAAGACGTGTAGACGTGGTGCTTAGGGACATGGTTTAGTGGTGGACTTGGCAGTGTTAGGTCTATGGTTGGACTTGATGATCTCAAAGGTCTTGTCCAACCTAAATAATTCTATGATTCTATATTTACTCCAGCCATTAATGCTAAGATTAGCATCCAGAATTTGTTTTGCTCTTTCTACAGCTGCGAATACTTTGTCCTGGTAGGTGGATTGCAGTAAATGAGCCTGATAGTATCCCTTCTCAAACGTGTATCGTCCTGCCGATGGCCAGSCAAAGCTGACAAGTTAACTTGCAGTTCCCCCAGCAGCTTTATTTTGCCTCTTGGTTTCTGTCAATGCACTGTCACTGAGTGAAGGGCTCTAGTTAATACTCCAGCCTTTACATGCTGTACTCGCCCTGTCTACATATTTTTTGAGGGTATTCAGGTATGTTGCCAAGGTGAGAACTCGGGGGGGAGTCAGGGGGGATTTAGCCTTGGGTCTATTCCAGCTATCTTTATCTACATGGGGCTTTGATGCAGTAGTGACACTAGTCTGGAGTATAGTGCTCCTGTCCTGAGCCATTTCTTTGGAACTTTCTTTAAAGTCTCTGCAATATTTCTCACCACATGACAATATTTCAGATCAAGCTCTGCCAGCAGATCATTTAACCTAACCCAGCCACAAACCTCACCCAGAATGCCACCCCCTCCAAGTCACATTAATTTCTTAAATGCATCTGCGCCATGTATAGCTGGCAGAGTTTTGCAGGCTTCTGGACCTCTGAATGGAAACAGGAATATTCCATATGATAGCCCTTAGCTGTTGATGTTTCATAAGATAATCTTTATCTGTAAAAGGCTTGTGCACTACACAGGTCTTCACTGGGCTTTAGAGATGAGATGCTTGAGTATGTGTAAAATAGGGTGGATTTTACTCCCCATAAACAACCACCTTTTCATTTCTTCTTGTGGAAGCAGGTTTAAAAAGAAAAAAAAAAAAAAAAAGCTTCTCTTTACTACATAATTCCTACGATCTGCCACAGGGATCTGTGACTATGATAAAAGCAGCCATTATGCCCAAGATCCTCAAGGCTGATTAAAGAAACATGACATAAAACTGTATTCAATGATGACTAACAGAGCAGCTGAATAATTCTACCTGAGCCAATACCCTGGGACGTGCAGTGGTAAAAGGCAATCCTTTGACAAGTCACTGAGTGGAATTTGCCTTTAATCCTTAAAGGTATGCTAGATATTTAGTTTTCACTTTGTTCCTACTTTAGAGTTAGCAACCTGAAGAGCTATGAAGAGCTTTTCCTAGGAGGCTTAACAGCAGGAACCGTCATTAAACTCTTACACAGCCCAGTGTTAAGAGTGGAACCAGCTAACACCTTTGGGGTGGGCTAGCAAAGGCTCCTTATTCAGGTGGGGTACCTGAGCACCCGTCCCTAGAGGCGGGGGGGCTCTGCGGGCAGCGCCTGCCTGAGTGCGGGCAAGTGCGCGGGGCACCCACAGCAGCACCCACCCGCCCTGGGCTGGCCCCCCGGGCAGGGGCCGGCGGCCCGGGGATGTATGATATGGAAACAACATTAGGGGGAGCTCCATTACCTAGTCCAGTGTTTTTAAAAGAGTGAGCGCTTCTGTCAGCGGCGGAGCGGTGGCTTCGGCTCTCGGGAACCCGCTGTCTGTCCTGGCCAGCCGCGGGCTGCTGTGCAGGGATAACGAGTGCTGGCGAGTAATGAGGTCAGGCTGATTACAGGTATTTTCTTATTAGAAAAACCGGCAGCCAGCTAATCCCACCCTTAAAAGTGCCCAATTATCAACAATGATTTTATCATTTCTGACAAAAAGTCAGAAATGCCACAGAGTTACTTTTAACTATAGTCTTTACATCCACAGACTGATTAGCTAATGAGATCAATAATTAGTCATGGGAACTTCATGCTCCCAGGTTGTGGTGCCTATACAATGAAATGTTTTGGCAGTTTCCCTGCAATTTTCAGGGCTTATGACCCAGACAGTTTACTGCAGTAATTATCCCAGAACATTTATTATTTTCATATAAGCCGTAATGTGCATATTTTAATTCATAAATAATCATTAGAGAAGAAATGGAGAAAAAGTAAAACACAAGTTCTGATTCAAAGGAGATGGGATGAATTTGAGTGGCAGAGAATAAATGTGGGCARATCACGGCAGAGCAGTTGTGGGGAAGGACGAAGATGGGTACTCTAGGAGGGTGGAGGAGAGCAGGAGAGACTGGAAGAGAAACAAAGTCTATGTAATACTACC
This sequence comes from Oceanodroma leucorhoa, assembly GCA_030449065.1. Classification (NCBI taxonomy): domain Eukaryota; kingdom Metazoa; phylum Chordata; class Aves; order Procellariiformes; genus Oceanodroma; species Oceanodroma leucorhoa. The sequence goes on along the minus strand of JASVER010000018.1, from coordinate 4,969,253 downwards.
AGAGGGATTATTATTATCTTTATTTTTTTTTTTAGTGCTGGCACACAAAGGTCATCTCTAGGTTTATTTCAACAGGAAAAGCAAAATGCTTTGTACTAAATGGTCTCTTACCCATCTTAAAATGCTTCCTACCCTAACCAGTCCCTGAAGGCAGTGGCAGTGGTCGCACAGCAGTCCACAGTTATGCCTTGAAGTACTTTTTTAAGCACCCAAGACAAAAGGAGGCGGCTTTGTGTTCAGGTTCTATGTGCACCATCTGCTGAGAGGAGACACACAGACTTTCAGAAGGCTGCCAGCTGGCTGGCCATTCCTCTCGTTTCAAATAAACATTCAACATGTTTTCAGTAAATTCTGAATGATGTCTGCTTTTTCCTTTCTGCAGTTCTCACTGGAGAGGGTGAGAGCTTTTTTTTTCTCTTGGCTATATTATATATATCCAGCAAGATGAACTTTCACTTCAGATGGTTATTATCTCGTAAAAATAGCCCACATGGAGTAATATTCATTATTAGGGTGTTATGTTATGAACTTTAAAGGGGTTATTAGCTCTCTGAAGCAGGCTAAAGAATAAGATGACTTAGAGATCCCTTACTGAGCTATTCCACCTGAACTATTCCAAGGATGTTGCAATAAATGAAGTCATTTTAAAGAGATATTTTCTTCCTAACGTGTTTCATTTATGAAAAGTGAGGAATGCAGACAGCACTGGGATGAGACACAAACTGCACTACTTTCACTGCATAGTGATCCAAGATAACAAGCGAATGCCGTGTCTAGGTACCGGACACTGATGAGTATCATGACTCAATCACTCTGTATTTAGCAAAGACCCTGCAGCCAACACTGGGTGTCTTCAAGAGTTAAGATCTCAGTTTTATGTCTCGGAGGATGCTACTCATSCGTGGAATCCAGATATTCATGCTTGAAGTGAGCAGAATGGAGCAGTCTGGCATGGGGAAAGGTACTCTTGTAACCTAAAAGCAACACTCACCCGAACCACACTGTCACCCTCAGTAGCAATGCAACACTGTAACACTGCTTTCAATTTTTATCTTAACATTTTCTAACTAAAATCATGAGGAGTATCAAAGTTGTTGGAGTACCTGATTCTCCCCGCCTCTCTTTTTTAATGCCTGTGAGAATATGCAAGCAATCAGGTTATTGTTATTAGAGGAAATTCCAGAGCATCAGCTACAGTCTGATAATTGCTCATCTGAACGCTGTTCCTTGCAGGACGTGTGAGGTCGTTTTCCCCTTTTCACTCACAGATAAGCAGTCTCAGTCCCCTTGATCTGGAGAGGTACCCACAGACAATTGCCACCTAGCCCCAAGCTGTAACTCCCATTTTGTCTGCCTCCTAGGAATCTGTGCCTATGACCATACCAGCTCCATTTATACAGGCATTAACTCTTCATTTCAGATTCTTAATCTGTCCTGGCACTTCGTCCATCTGATGCTTTGCATCTTGCATAAAAGAACGTAATTTTTTGTTCAAATGTTTTTATTTTATGAGCCATGCACTATATAAGAGGTTTCATCGTACAACCTCAAGTATAAGTACCAGGTTTATGTCAAAGGATTGGAAGGTTTTTGGGTGGCAAAAGGCAGGTGGACAGATAAACATAAAAACCATAATGTTCTTTAAGAGACCTGRGTAAAAATATTCATAGCAACAGCCTGATCCTTCAAACATCCAGGTCAATAACTTTTCTTGGTCATGTTCTCTTATCACCTCAATAAGTTTGTGTAAAATTATTCACATGCATAAACATTTACAGTATCTTTCCAGGGGTCATTTCACATCACTCAGTATTTTGAGCTCATCTTTTTCTTTGGTGATATATATTGTTCACACATCAAGCAACTAGATCAAAAGCACAGTGATATTTTACTGGTTTAAAATCCTTTGGCTCAAACCATAGGACAATTTCCTTCCCAGGAGGATGTATCATTTAAAAAAAGTTCTGACATAGCCTTTCACCCTCCACCCACCCCCAGAATGTAAAAAATTTCATATTTAGCTCATTTCCTTCTGGGACAGAGAAATAATGTAAGTGAGAGTACATAGGAGATTTGTGACCATTAATTTACTGGCAATACCAATAGCCTGTCCAATGAAGTAGGAAGGAAGTATAGTTCATTTCAACAGCAATTYCTATTGTAAGAAATGTTTCACATGCTGAAATGTTCCGTATGGCCATGAAAATGCATCCTCGTGCTACTAAAAACAGACTAGGAAATTATTACGTACAGAAACATAAACAAAAAATTCCCAAAATGGCATAAAAGAATGAAGAAAACAATTAAGTTAAGGAAATTCCAAATGAAGGTGGTAACCACATCAGGCAGTGGCATAACAAATAGAGCACACATAAATAAACGGAGACATAATAAAATGTAGATTTACTGAAGTGCATTCTGCACAACTCATATCCTGCTGCATTACTTCCTGTCATTAATTACCCCATCTACATCCAAATAATATCAATCAGCCAATTGGAAGCACAAGTTAATGAGCAAAATTTCATACTCTGGGGTCAAGTTCCTTTTCCTTCATTTGTCTTCATTAGCAGCACCTCTCAAGGCTTTCCCAAAATAGAAAGCAGTGAATTAGTCAAAGAGATKTTAAAAGTCACACTCAAGACTGCTCAGAAATAAAATAGCAGGATTAGCCTCAGAGCTCTTAGGATGAAATGGAGGTTGTTATTGTTATTAAATAAGATTACCAAAACTACGTGTCTTGCCTTCCTAATTATTTTCACCATCTGTACTCTTGACTGGGTGTCACATTTGCCTGGCACCTTGGCACTGAAGGGTACACAAATGCTTTACAAATTACCGCCTGGTCTGTAAACTGTAAACCGCAATGACTTTCCTTCTCTGGTTACTCCTGTGCAGTACATTGCAGTCAGTAAGTTTCCCTTCACAACACCCTATCCTTTCTTCCTGCTCCAGTCAAACTGGGCTTATCTCYTTTGTTCCCAAGGACAAAGCAGGAAAATCAGCCACCACGGGTGTCTCATCACATCTGCACAGAAATAAGGAGACCGATGCAGCCACGGGATGGCCACACAGAGGTCCTGCTTCTCCRTACCCCCTCCTGGGGACTTCCAGGGTCCAAATCCTTTAAACGAATAGTTACAGGCAGGAGCTGGAGAGGGAAACAGGAAAGTGGGGTGTTCCTGCGTTCGTTCTCCCAGGAAATCTCTTCGGCTTATGTCATTTCTGCTTATGAGCTGCCAGGGAAAAGGAAAAGGCAGCATCTCAGGGAGCCCTTCTTTATCAGCAGCCAGAGTCAGCTTGAAACCTCTGCCCTTGACACACAGTTGGRAAAATATAACATAGCCTTATAGTCCCAGGAAATATTTTGGTCACCACAGATATGCACCAACATGGGGTGAAAATGCAGCAGTTATTTAACAGCTCGGGCAGTTTGCACACACATGGTGAGGTCAGAAGCATCAGCATCCCTGAGAGGCGGGACAAGCTGGAAGCGTTTGGAGATTAAATCTGCACACAGCACATCTCTGCACTGGGGCAGAGACTCCTGGGTTTTCCTGTGACTACGTATAGAGGGATCTCAGACTTATCTCTCATGAGAACAGAAGTTTCTTCTGCACTAACCCTATTCTGTTCAGCACTAACACGGAGTCTGTTTATAAAAGAGCAAGGTGATAATCAGCAAAAAGCTGCTCTTCCCTTGGTGCGGAGCAGTATTTTACTTGAGGGATATAAAACAGACTTCCAAGGATCAAATGGTGTCACATAAACAGGATCAAAACCACCCTTTAGTGCGGTGCTGCCTACACATAAAGGAACAGGAAAAGGAAAAAATATTTGAGCACTTGGAGCGGAGCTAAGGTGTGTTCATTGTGTCAGTGAAAATCAAACAGTTGGTGTAGTTTGAGGTCTCCAGCCCTGTGAAGGCAGAGGGCACTTGCAGGGATCAGACCGAGGTGGTGAGGCACGATTCCCCTGCTCCAGTCCCCTCTCGGGATGCTTTGCTGGACGACCTTGGCCAAGGGCCTGCTGCGTCCTCTGCCTGCTGCCTGCTCTCTAAGAAAGGCAGGAGCATTTAAAAAAACTGACTATAATCTGTGATTTTTTGTTGTARCTCTTTCAACACTGACCTTTCGAACCAGGTGTTCAGGACCAGGTGAGAATTGAGCCCCCTGTTTTCCAGGGGTGTTGGTCACACTCAGAAGCAAAGCTGATCCTTGTGAGGACCCAACTGACAATCCCAGCAGAGCCATTCATTGCAGCACCCTTTAGTAGCCCCAGTCCAACTTTCTGGAGAGCCTTTAAATCACCCCCAAGTTAAAAACTGCAGTATCATTGTGAAAAAGAGCCTTTTCGAAACAATTTTAATTTCTTTTCAGTTTTATTCTTAAATCAGAATTTAATTGATAACAGTTCCTCCCAGGGAATTGTTTCCTTCTCAACTATTAGGCTTTGTAATCTCCTTGTCTCCAAACAAAACCTCTCAGCTCTCTGGGTCAGATCARCTTTCAGGTCCGGGTCAGGTCCATGAAACAATGGCAAGTAAAGCCGTGGCAGATCAGACCTGCGTACAGCGGTCCCCATCACTGGTGCTCTCAGCGCACCACTGACACAAAGCCAGTTCCTGCCTTAACGGCAGCTGCTGCCAGCGAGAGCAGGCGATACYGAGGTGGTGCAGGTACTGCATGGTTCAACTACCTCTGCATAACAAGGTTCTCCGAGGACAGACACCAYGGACCAGGGCAAAGGAGGTACTGAGGGAGGTCGGTGGCAGGACACGGTGCTCCCGCAGCACCGGGGCCCAGAGGGAGGCAATCCCCCTTCAAGGAACAGGAATGACTGAAAAGTTCAGGGTCCACAGTCCTACCCGAACGCTTCGCTGCCTGACCCGCTGGGCAGAGAGAAGAAAGGCTTGATTTGGTCTTTTTTAGTTTATAAGAAGCCTTAGCTAATGAGGTAAGTGGATATTTAATAGATGAAATATGAAAATTCATTTACTTCATTTTATCATCAATTTCCTTGAAAAAGCTCAAGAGAATTGCAATGCCAGACTCTAGCTAGAAAATTATTTCTGCAAGAAAACAGATGCTGAGCTGCAAAACTGGGCCCTGGAAGATTAGCCCGGGTCCTCATAAAGCAGGCTGGGACTTCTTTTGAAGAAATCTTCCAAATGTAATTTGAACAATTAGCTCATCTCTGGTATTTCTAGATCCTTAGACAGTCCCTGTGAAAGAAAAAAAATAGACCAGCCAATGTTTTGGCCCTTCAAGGAAGCCGTATTAACGACACTGTGACAGCCGCTAATGAGACAGCTATTATTGCTATTGATTTTCTGTGGAAAATTGACAGAATTGTGTAGCCAAGCCTGATAAAAGGGATATAAGATTGATTTTTATACCAACTGTCCATGTACTTTGGTCAGTCATTTATACTGGCAGATTGATGGTAAGTRGAATAGTGATCATTTTGGAAATCTGTCTATTAACAATTTATAAATTCCAATTAAAGACTTCTATTACAAACTCTCAGTATGCAATAGCAACTACATATTAAATTGCAAACTTCATTTTGTGAGGCTAATCTTTCTTGCCACCATCTTTCCAGTTCTTCTGGGGAGTAGATGCCAAAGCTGATGACAAAAGACAAACTTCAAGATTTGCTAAAGCTTATGTGCCTCCTACTCAAACAGAAAYCTTCTTCAGCAGAGAAGGTGGCCAGGTGAAGAAAACTGGCTAGTGCCTACTCAACAGATCCCCTGTTGTGAAGACTTTAAACGTCTGGTGACGTTGATCAAGGGTTACATGACAGGCGAAAGTGATAYCCCAAAGCCCTAAAACCGTGAAGCCTTATTATTGTGTCTGTACAAATGAAGTAGTGGTGTGCTTGAGCGTGTGACAGGTAAGCCATTAGACGTTATGCCTGTCTGTGATCCCTCAAAGAGCTGACAAAGGTTGAGGCGAGACAACTGTGGTACTGCCTTGAGCAGGACATGCAAACCAGCAAATGGCTACGTGTGGCACTAAAAGACATGCAGCATGAACTGCACGCACTCTTGTATAAACTTCTTGAATAGTCTTAATTATTCAATATATTTCAATATGCAATATTATTGTAGGCCTTGGTATGTCAAATAGTTTAAAATAACCTAGAAGTAGTTTAAATCAAGAGAGGTATAAAAACGTGACTGAATATTACCACAAGCCTCAGCCTGACTTCAATCATGCTAATTTAGGTTAATAGGAAATAAAGTAACAGGAAAGCATTAGAGGCAAAGAGTGTCAGATGTGAGCAATAAGCCATGACATCCTATCCGCTGGATTAACACAAAGAAGCTGGACTGCAAACAGCAAGGAGGTATATGTGCYGGCCTTAAAAATACAGAGATAATTTCATATTAGAGATAAGCTATTGAAGGAGGAACTCAACCTGTATCTGAGCTCATGTTCAAGGAAAGATTCCTATCTGCAGATAGCTTGGGAGCTTAGAGCTCAGGTAAGTTTAGGTAAGATTTCTCCCTTGCCAGAGAACTGGCCCCCTCATCAGTGAGTGATCTTTAAGGCAGGGCTCAGAGCTTTCAGCTATAATTCCCACTCCTGTACCTGTTATCAGAAATTTAGTACTGAAGCCTTATAGAAACTCTTTTGCCTTAGCAATATCACATTTTTCTACTGTTTTTATCATGTGTTCAAAAATAAAAGTAAAACTCTCTTCCATCCACAACACTGAGCGCATCATTTCTGTGGAGTGCATTCCTTGGACTTTCTTCCTTTCAGCTCAGGTTTGCAGATCAACAGCTGCTAATGACAGGATCCCACTTAGCGCATGCTTAGCATATGGATAATATAATTAAGCCATTAGAAAAACGTATCGGGGGAATAGGAAAACTAATAAAAGTATGTATGCTGCAATGTGTAGGGAAGCAGCTGAATTGTATAAAGGATGATCCCCGGCTGCACCCCCTGGCTGATCAGCTTTCTGTGCACACCAGGTGAAGAAATCTGCATAACAAAGCTGGTGTCAGGCTGAAGTGAGGAAGGTAGAGGGAGTTTGGTCCTAGAAAGAGGTGGCTTTAGAGCAGGCTCCAGCGCAGCTGCCCGTGCCCATGGGTGAGCAGTGCTAATGGTGACCAGGGCTCACTGTCACCAGCGGCTGATAGGGGACTCAGCCCTGGAAGGGGCATTCGACACTCAAGATGATGAAAGGAGGCTCCTTTACCTCCTCAGCTGGTACCTGGCAGCCAGGTATGCATTTCTATTGACCCTGTGAAGACAAACTAAACCACCCAGAAGTTGGAGCTCTGGGAAGAGACGTGCCGTGAAATGTGTCAGGTGGAGAGTTTGTCCCCTGCAAACCTGCAGCCAGGCCAAGTAGGCGTCAGGCTGGAGCTGCCCTGCTGCTGCAAGGAAGGCAAATCTCATTATGAAATGCAGCCATCAGGTCAGCATCTGTGCATGGTGCTTAGAGAGGACCACCTGATGTTGTGCAAACCTCTGGTGGGTGCAGGAGTGCAGGGGCGTTGCTCCAGCGTGCCCTGGGAAGCACTTCAGAAATCCCTGCGGCTATGGAGATCCGAGCAAGCGTTTCCAGCAGCTCAGTGCAGGATGGGCCAGGGTAGTTTGATCCCATTTATGTTGTGCTCCATTTGAGCAAGGAAACAAATAGGTCTCTTGGTGGAATTTATTAGCTCAGATGAAGTCTGATGTCTGTGTTGGGGGGATGGGGAGCAGGAGTTTGTCATGGAACACTGCTGTAGCGCCCATCTAAAGCAGCACGCTCTGCATTAAGCTGCTTCCCCCATAATTGCTTTGGCCTGTCTGCAGTTGCATGGCACAGCACGGCCACAGCTCGCCAACTGCCACGTCCTTGTCATTGCAGGGAAAAGCTTTACCATACCAATTGGGTGAATTGCATGACAAACAAAAATAAACGCAAACATATTACATAGAAAATCTTGTGATTTTAAGTCAATCTGTTCCCTGGGGATCAGGACCAGTGGTACAAATACAGCTAACTGAAGTTTACCTATCCTGATTCTGGTCTATGCAGCATCTACCCACTTTTCACTGCATGACCTAAAAATCCAAGCAGGAGATTTTCCCCAGCCGTTAGCACTGGCCACCTCTCTGGCCASCTGCATGTTGCCATGCTCATGGTGACACTGCCTTCTCCGCAGTCACTGTTTATGGCAATGGCCTCCCGTGATTTTTACCCATCCCTTTTTTTTTTGTCTTTCCCAACCTCCCCTCTCTTGCTGATCCTTCTCAACATCTCTGTCATGCTGGCATTATCTGTCTTACCGTCTTGCTTGATTAGAAACCAGTTTGGTTAGGTTACATGAAGGGTGTTATACAAAGTAGAGCCATGACAGATWGGTCTTCTTTCCTTCTGGAGTCTGCCTACACACCACACCAAGCATCCAGCTTCCAGGCTCAACGTGCAGCTGGGTGTCCCGTCAGCTGCTGACAGTGACGTTTCCGTCACTTGGAGTAGGGCTAGTTTCTGGCAACGTTGGAGCTGATTAAAACTCTTCACAAGATCAGCTGATTAATCGAGACAACAGAAACATTGATCAGCAGGAACCAGCACATCATGAATATTCAGGAAGCCCTAAAGTAAAATTTCTTTAATAAATGACACCCCCTCTTTCATGACATCTGGAAGTGTCTCATTCATGACTACTGAGGTAGCAGCTTCCCCTCCAGCCTCCTTGCACAGCAGAGTCTATTCACTATCATGCTCAGGAAATACGCTGAAAATACTCAAAAAGAGTGACAGGGATTTGTCATGCACTGATTACCTGTCCCAGGAGAAAGCAATAACCTAACCTTGATAGAAGAAAGAAATTTTTTTACAGTGAGAACAACCACTCACTGGAACAACCTTCCCAAGGATGTGGCAGAGTCCCTATCACTGGAGGTTTTCAAGATGGGCCAATCCCAGGGTGCTAGATAATAGGCTTCCTTTCCCACAAAAGGTTGGACCAGATGATGATCTTTCGAGGTCCCTTCCAACCTGGGCTGTTCTAGAATTCTGTAATAAAAATGAATGTGAGCTCCTGAAAATATAAAGCAGGTGATCACGCTCTGCAGGTCTCTGTTTCTCCGTTGGCTTTGACCAACTTGTACCTCTGAACTCACTGCAGCCTGGTAAAGTGGGCAAGGGCAACCTCGGAGTCCCCTCGGCCGCAGMGTCTCTCTTTCCCAGGCAGCAGCAGCAGCCAGGACTTTGCAGGAGCTGAGAGTTTTGCAGCGTACCGGCACCCCAGCCCCATGCAGAGCAGCTCCAGCAGCAGAGACAGGGATGACATCTCCAAGGCTGAAGTCCTCTTCTCTCCCCTTRTCGTGAGATTAGATACAGGTAGTTTGGCATATTTCTGTACACAGAGCAATCTAATTGGATTCATTATAGCAGCATTTGCATACATTAGCATCACCGCTGACACAGAACAGAGTTGTTATTATGTAACTGTCCCCATTTGGAAGGGGCCGTCAGTCAGCCACCTACGGMGCTGGCAGGAGGCATTTTGCTGGCGGAGAGACTACTGCAACCCGCTCTCCATGCCATTTGTTTGACAAACAGTATTGTATCAGCCAGGAGACTTGGCTATCTGTCACCGGGATGATACATCTCTGCTCTATCATTAAAAGGGAAATCTCTCTAAATTCGTATGTGTGTAAATTAAAAAGGTATTGTTTCAGCAACTTCTTAACCTAACCAAATTCTGAGCAAAGTGAATATCAAATTTCCATTAGACTTTTTGTGCTGTTTCATTAGTCATAATGGAAGCTGTGAGCCCTTTCATATATGACTTTAACCAGAAGCACATGCTCAAGCAAAATTTCTTACGTCACCAGTTATTCACAACTTTTTGTAATRTATAGAAAATTATAAGCTCTGTAGCACAATCAATAAGTAGTTGGTGTATTCTGAACTAGAAGACTCTTCATAGACTCATTTAGGTTGGAAAAGACCTTTAAGTCCAACCATTAACCTAGCACTGCCAAGTCCACCACTAAACCATGTCCATAAGCACCACRTCTACACGTCTTTTAAATACCTTCAGAGATGGTGACTCAACCACTTCCCTGGGCAGCCTGTTCCAATGCTTGACAACCCTTTCGGTGAAGAAATTTTTCCTAATATCCAATCTAAACCTCCCCTGGTGCAACTTGAGGCCATTTCCTCTTGTCCTATCGCTTGTTACTTGGGAGAAGAGACCAACACCCACCTCGCTACAGCCTCCTTTCAGGTGGTTGTAGAGAGCGATAAGGTCTCCCCCTCAGCCTTCTCTTCTCCAGGCTAAACAACCCCAGCTTCCCTCAGCTGCTCCTCTGAAGACTTGTGCTCCAGACCCTTCACCAGCCTGGTTGCCCTTCTCTGGACATGCTCCAGCACCTCAATGTCCTTCTTGTAGTGAGGGGCTTGATGGGATTAGAGTAAATAGTCTGATTTCTAAAAGGTTTTAATGCACTTTTTTCTGTTTTTCTTTCCCTGGAAAATGAACATACAGGATAACACTCTTAGGAACCTGATGTTAATCTCAGCCCCTGACAATGACATCATTCCCTCTGTGTGCCCATATGAGGTCAATTCTGTTGATGGAAGAAGAAACAGAAAATTTCTGAAACAGAAATTGTCATTACTTTTTGATACAGAATTTGCCTGGAATGTTTTACAAACAAGACAGATATTAAATTTAAAATATTTTTTATTTTTGCAAGTAATACTATGTATTTCRTATGCAAATACATGTCTCATGAAAAAAAAGTATCAGCCTGGGAGGTGCACTCTTTTATCACACAAGTGTCCTAACAAACGGGACTGAAGATCACAGATAGGAGCAAAATCTGAGCCATTAATGCCTGTGTGGATAATACAGCTAATGAAAATAACAGAGCAGCTCTTCAACCTGCAGAAGCCAGGGCTTTGCAGAGACGCATCTTCCTGCTGCACTGGAGGACTTTGCTGATGATTAGAGTCCCGCGGTCCTAGAGAGACTAATCAGTGACAGACACGTAAATTGGGTGCTGATGGGTCCTTCCAAGAAGCTGGGGATAAGTATATTTGTGACAATCTCTGTGATAAGTGCAAAGCAGCCCCTATTCGCAGCCTCATTACAGATAAAACTTGTGACGGGGGAAATAATGGGAAAGGTGGTGAGATAGTGTCAAACACCTGTCAAGGCAAAAGCCAAATGTCACTTCCTAGACAATGCTGCTGTATTAAACAGGCGCTGTAAGAGAGTGCATTATGCAAAGGAGGTGCAAGATGGACAGTTTGGCAGCAATTCAGCTACTYTGGACGGGCAGATCACTGCCAGTTTTTCTGGAGGACAAGTATTTTGCTAATTGATAGGAGATGCCAATGAAGGAACCTATGAACCACAGACCAAACTCAAAACTTTGTTTGATTGAAGAGATCTACCAGTTACACTGAAATACAAGATGACACTATACTTTTTGCCAGGAGAGGTTTAGAGGCTGTTTCCTTCTTTTTGCAGATATATGAGGATTAAAGAGAGAAGASAGTGATGCTTTCACATTCCCATTTAGGACAGCTCTTCTGACAAGACCAGTTTGGTACAGCCCTAGCCATTTCCCAACACCGGATTGTACAYTTCTGTTACATATAACATGTTCAATACGCTCTCTGGAGACGTCCTCATCACCACAGAAAAGGAGCCACAACACAGTCAAGTTTGGAAAGAATGTGAGAAACCATTCTGAGAGGAAGTGCTTCAGAGGGCRAAATGTAGCTACCAAAGCGAATTTGACCATGACGTTCTTTAAAATGTGTTCTGGGTTCTGTCATGCCCACAAACAGAGAAGACCATGCTTTTGCAGAGCGTGGATAACTGCTGCCAGACATTTGGAGTCTGCTGCAAAGCTCTCTTAGACACAGAGCCAGATCATCTGTCAGGGGAAACACTGAGCTCCATCTATTTGCCACAAAAAAAAAAAAATCTATGTCAGACTTCATTAGAAAAATACAGGGGGGTTTATTAGTCATAACTTGTTAAAAATAAATAGCTTTTAAAAACAAAGCCGTGATTTGGAGAGCGTAGAGCTAGCGCTTTAGAAACAAACTGCTCTGCCCTTTGCTCTCCTTGAAGGAAGGTGGATGGCAGCTCCCCACCGCACAGCGTGCCCACAGCCCCCTCTCCGGAGAACATGGCGCTGTAGAGATAAAGAAGCTGTTAGAGCAGCCGTCGCTTCCCTCCCAGATAAGGATGACTAATAACTCACTCAGCAGGTCCCTCTTTTTTGGGAGTGCCATTCTGAAAGGCTTACAATTAGTCAAGTCTGACTGAAGAAAATAACGTTTCCCGGGGAGTGGTAGCCAGCTGAGAAAGCTGGTGGCCCAAGATGAATCAATTAATCCTCGTCAGCCAGTCCCCAGAGCAGCAGATCGGTGGAGGTCACCGTGGCTCTGCATGAAAGCCCGCTTCTACTGAAGCGTGAGCCAGCGTGCACTGGTACCCCGGGCATTTTTAGAGAATGGGTCCCCATCCATCCACCAGCGTAAAATCCCGGTATGACTAACCTGCCTGCAAGAGAGACCACCGAGCTTGCTGAGCCCTAATGTGAGACTGTTTCAATGGGTGCTCAGTCACATTTTTACTAAAAGCTAAACCGGCCGTTCGYGGGAACGCTGGCTGGCACCAGCTGGAGTCAGCAGCTCTGGCAGAAGGGAGGGCAAAAGCATCTTAGACAATAGACCTATTGGAGCGGGTCCAGAGGAGGGCCACAAAAATGATCAGGGGGATGGAACACCTCTCCTATGAAGAAAGGCTGGGAGAGTTGGGGTTGTTCACCCTGGAGAAGAGAAGGCTCCAGGGAGACCTTATTGCGGCCTTYCAGTACTTAAAGGGGGCTTATAAGAAAGATGGGGACAGACTTTTTAGCAGGGCCTGTTGCGGCAGGACAAGGGGGAATGGTTTTAAACTGCAAGAGGGTAGATTTAGACTAGATATAAGGAAGAAATTCTTCATCATGGGAGTGGTGAAACACTGGCACAGGTTGCCCAGAGAGGTGGTAGATGCCCCGTCCCTGGAAACATTCAAGGTCAGGCTGGACGGGGCTCTGAGCAACCTGATCTAGTGGAAGATGTCCCTGCCCACAGCAGGGGGGTTGGACTAGATGACCTTTAAGGGTCCCTTCCAACCCAAACTATTCTATGATTCTATGATTCTATCTTCACCCCAGGATCTGGTGCCTGGAGCCCCACATTCAGGGGTACTAAAGAGCGGCAGCATCTCAGCTGCCCTCACGGATGTTTCCCCAAATGTGTGCCCCATACAGCGACATAGTGGCACTTTTTAACCCCTTGGTGCCTTCAGCTGCTGTTCCCCAGTGCTGCTGCTAATGCACATAACAAAGGAGGTTCAAGCACCCGGAGAAATCTCAGCAGCAAAAGCCGGGGTTGGGGATGCCCGTCAGGAGGAAAGCAGTGCTTTTCCCATCTCTGCAGAGAGCTCTTGCTGCAAGCAAATTCCTCAGGGAAGCAATGCCAAAATCTAAAGGCACAAAAGCAAAGAGGGTTTGTGCAAACATAAGGCAGCTTTGGATGCATCTGATAAAGAAAGCAGGGTGGTACGGCTGCAGGTGKGCTACCGAGGGGCCTCAGCTCTCCCGCTGCAATGATCCAGGCACAGTCACTGCCATGCAAGAAAAGATAGGAGCAAGCACACCATTCCCCKCATGTCAGCAAAGGGAAACAACAGTCGGATTAAACCCTGCAGCCTTCAGTCAGCTTACACTGAGAATTTTGGGCTGCAGATAGAGGTCGTGTAGGTGTTTACATACAGCACTTTAAATCCGTTCCTGTGACTCATCATAATACAAATCTTTTCCTCACTGAATGTAGGCATGTAAAGATTACCTGCGGAACTGCAGCCACATTTAACTACTGCTATGTTGTAAATATCAATAATTAAATAGTAACCATTCTGAAGATCACAGGAGGAGACAACAGACTAAACTTACGATGCTGTGAGAAGAGGATATTTTCCTATAATAACTCTGAGAATGTCTTAAAAAACCATCTCGTGAGACTGCGTGTTTCCCATAATATATCTAGCAACTCTTCAGCTTTCAAGTGAAAGCAATATAAAGGATAAAACCAACTGTAATTTTAAAAATTCAATTAAGATAAAAAACCTCATGAAATGGCACTTTCATTCTGCAAGTACATGCTCTCTCCTGCTTTACCCATCTGCATTTCCCACTCAGAACAATTGATTTGCSAGCCCCACAAAGGCAATAACACAAGAGGAGTGCAGCAGGGTCTGTCTGCCCTTTGCATCGTCAGGAAAACTGAATGCTGCCTTCTACTTTTCAGCTACCAATGTGCACACACTGCAGAAAACCAGGTTATGTCTAAAAGAACTGGGATGAAAAAATGTCAATTGTAAGCCAAGCAATTAGTCTATGGTGCTTATTAAAAAGATAATAGGCCGCCCCACAATTGATAGCTACAGTTATGGCTCTAATACTGCTTCTTTTACAGGACAGAAGGAGGATTGGAGAATGGTCCTGAAACACAAAACCGGGCAGGCCACCATTTCAAGGCAGATTAGGTAGCTACATAACGATCTGCACGAAAAGAGCTGGTAATATCACCSCGCTTTTGGAGGCAGTAGATACTCCCATTAGAAAAATCATCATCAAAGCTATCATCTTTCATACCGGAGGTAGATAATTCCATCCCAGGCCTCCGTCCATTCCCAGAAACAGTCCTTCTGCGCAGCGTAGGGACAGGCAGGGGTGCGGATGCCCAGGCTGCACTCCTCGGGCGCCGTCCCTGTGCCGCTCAGCAGGCAGGCACGGGCATTTGCCGGCATGGGCTCTCAGGGCAGCACTTCTACCCAGGCAGCAGCTCTTGTAGGTGGAAGAGCTGTACCAGCACATGCTAGCCTGGCACTGCAAACCATTACAGCCATGATGGTAAAAATCCCCCAGACATAGTCTTATTCCAGGATCAAGGTCTTTTTTCTTAACTTTACCACTGTGGACTAGAAATCAAAAATCCCGTTATTCCAGAGGTGTGGTTTCACCATGGGAGTTTATACCCATGTGTCCCTATTGGCTTACATGTACTAGAATAAACATATTGGTAACTGGTAAATATCCCTAAGCTGCTTGGAAGTCTAATGGAGACAAAAAAGCCTGGGAAAAGGAGAGAGAAAGGGAAGGAGGGAGGAGAGGAGGCAAAAGGGCTGGTCTGTTTAACTGCTYTCCAAACTAAGAAATCCTGGAGCTATATCTTTAAAGTAAGGTTTTCAGGGGATGCAGACATCCCTTTCTTTATCAATTCTGGGAAAGCTGATGAGACTCCTTCTGAGAAAGCAGGTGGCTCTGCTCCATCCCGCTCTTTCAAATCACCTAATGAGATCATCTCATCCAGGAGACAACTGGAGAGCCCGCGCTGCACAGCAGCCGCCGAACRGCAGAGCAGTCTGAGAGTGAAGGGCGTTCAAGGTTTCAAAACCACATCCTCCCTCATCTCAACATGATCAAATCAGTGATGAGATGGCGCCTGCAACAGCCCTTGTCARCTGTGAAGACAGAGCGACCGGTCCGTCAGTCAGCGATCGGCGGGTGAAGCAGAGAGCACCCCGGTCCCGSGGAGAAAGTAATGAACCTTCATTTCCACTGCCGTCTGCTCTGTGACAGGTAAAAACTAGATTTTGCTGCTGAGTTTGTCAGGTGATAAATTCAGGTTAGTTTAAGGCAGGAAATATGGAAAGCGCTTATGAACGTTGTCGGCTGTGAGTGCACAGGGGGGACCCTGGCAGTGCCCTCCTGTCCAACAGCAGCGACCTGAGCAATCGCCACGCTGTAGAAGTGTAAAAGCCAAGCCGAGACCTCACACTTAATTATCTTAAAGTTCATGTAATGTCAGACAGCAAATGTCATCCCTATAGTGTCAGGAGATCTGTTCTTTCAGCCAGTGATCTTTCTTGCCCTTAAAGAAGCAGCCCGCCTGTCTCCTCAGGCTGGCAGGATTTCTCCAGTACATCTCCCTGGCTCACGGGGAGCCAGCTGGAGTTCAAACCCTTTGCCTAGTTTGTCACTTCCTACTCAGGAAGGAGAGAGTGCCATCRCTGGCAAAACAAACTCAAAATTCAGGTTCTGGATTTACAGCCCTTCCTTGGGGTCAGTCTTCGGCCGGGCAGGAGAGGGGCGAAATGTCTTCTGCTGTTATTCCCCAGTGGATGACTTATGCCATAAGCAGTGCTCTTGATGTAGCCCTCTTTTCTCTCCTCAGCTCTACAGCAGGACTTTGGGGTTTGCAGAGCTGATTTCTGTCCTCACCTACTGCTTTTCCTGGCTGCCCACAAGTGATCATCCAGGGCATGGAGGAGCTTGAGGTGGGAAGTGTGTGCCTGAGGCACCACCGAGCATCTTCAAAGCATGAGATCCCAGGTTCCACGGAAGAGGTTTAATACAGCAGCTGTTTCCCACTGAGCTACAAAACACCAAGATAACACAAATACCAACTGTCTAAGTCAGAGTTTAGGTTGCTGTGCTGCAGTGAGATACTAGTTTACTTGTTTTTGATGAGGATAATTCTTTTGCTTGTTATACAGATAGTGTAGGATTTACACTCACTTGAGGATAAGCAAGTTTAGAAATGCTAGGTATTTGCAAATGCTTTACTGGGGSGGCAGAGAAGGAAGCTCTCCTTGAAGGCAGAGAAGAACAGAGACCTAGAGCAGACAGCCAGGCCACTAAGTCCTGTCCCCTGGTGTCACACAGCTCAGATCGTGTCATCCCCTCCAGACACCGGCCACTTTTCTTTGGCAAAATAGCAAAGCATTTGCTCTGTGAATAGCTTGGAGGGCTTATTGCAAAACCTCAGTGTCTATGGGGGTAGAAACTTTCTGACTTAAATATACTCTGTGTCCTCTCTGCATGCTGGTTTGTGGGCTGATACCGTCCTTTCAATAGATGCATCTTTTCTTTCCCAATGTTTCCCCTTTGGTGTATCGGCAGGCAGGGACAGCGGTTTGCTGGAGTCGTCCTGCAGCCACGCAGGACTCTGACAATGCCTAGGCAGGCTGGACACATCCCTGAGATCACTGACAGGGCTCTGCAAGAAGCCCATGCAGTCATCCCTCAGATGGCAGGACATCCTTGCTCTTCAGTCCATGCCGATGGGAAAATGTCTCCTGGGTTGCCCTGATGAAATTGCCCCGATGTAAAAGGGAAGAGAGCAGGAGCCAGCACAGGGTCAGGATGGGGCATGTGAGCCTGCACGGTGGCTGAGGCATCCTTTCCTTCTGCCCATCACTAAACTTAATGGTGAGAAATGAGTGAGCTTTCTATTATGATTTCTTCTTGTTGCCATTGTCATCTACAAAATGTGCTGTGTTTAAAAGAGGTTCAYACAAATGTTTAGTTAACATGCTTTAAACATCACTGCATATTGTCCCAGTATGAAGAAATAATGTCAGGGCTCTGTTTTGATCAGGCTTTTCCCTTGTGGCACACCTTCTACTGTTCATTTGGGTCCTATGTAGAATCCATCCCAATTCAAACCACACTGTGGAGCTTTGCGACTATTTCTTCCCCTTCGAGAACAGCACCTAAGCCATCTTTAAAGGGACGCAGTGACTCCATTCCTATAAGGTGTCCCCATGTCATTGTGCCCGGGGGGGGGATCCCGCTGTGGCAGCAGGCGGGTGCAAAGGGGCAGCCTCGCTGGGGGGGCACCGAGGCTGGGCACAAGTTTTTGTTGTTCTTGTTCTGCAAAGCTCCCCAAGGACTCGAGGACATTCTTTAAATTCTTTTCTCCCAGCCCGTTGTTTGATAGCCCATAAATAGCTCCTCTTCAAACACAGTGCTGAAAGACTCAGGTAATGAGCCAAGAGTGAAAATGTTTCAGTATTTAAGCACTTTATTGTATTTGCAGAGGCCAAAAGCTTCAATGCTCTGTTCAGCTTTAAATAAAAAAGAAAACATATTCAAGAATTGCTATCTCGTTCCTGAGATTCCCGTATAACAGGGCTGTTTTCCTTCAATTATCACAAATATATCTACAGAGCACAAAAGGTTGTGAAAGTAGGAAGGATGAGCTGAGCTGCAGCAGCCCTGCGTGCTTTCATGAAGTCGGCTTTGAGATCATGGCCGGGGTTTTCACATTCAGATACCTAAATATAGAGCTGTGCATACTCACCATGGCTGAATTGCCACCAGCCTTTATGTTCAGAGCTGGAACATGATCAACAATTTCTAAAAAATTCTCTGTGATGTCTAATTTTGGGTATCAAAAAGCAAATCTATTTCAGAACACGTTACTTATGGAAATATTGAGATTTCTTTTATTTCATGTGTCATCCATGGGATTATTTTGTGCCATGACTGTGAAGGCAAGACGATGGACCAGCGACCTGAGCTTTTTTAGTATTAATATAATATAATGTAATATAATATTACTTTATAAATATCATACCAATATGTACCGAAAATAACCTGGTTATCCCATCCTGTTCATTCAGCACCTCCTCATAGAAACATGAAGTCAATTTTCTGGCTTTAAGGCAAAGCAGTGCTTTTGGAGAAAGCACTTTCCAAAGGGAAAGAAAAATGTTTTGCCTTCCTGAAGCCTTTTCACCTGTGCCAGCGTGTGTTGTGTTAACTGCTCCATTCAGCCCAAGTCCCGCAGTAGTCGCTGGGGTGTGCTTCTGCTGTACACACACGCGCATTGCAGCGTTCTTGAACTCCGGGCCGCTGGTTAGCATTATTAGGAGTAATCTGATGTCATTAGATGATAATCCATAGATTATAGCAGAGTAAAATATCTGTTATCAACTTGCCTCTGGGATCTAGAAATGCTGGCTAGTCTTTTTTATCCTGCCAAATCTAACCCCTCTGTAACACAATTAACCTTTCACATTAAACGGCCCTTAGTATCAGGGATGTTTATTTAGCCCCTAACCTAGCCTTACTCTGATGCATGTGTTTACCTTTCCACCTGGGAGTATTCCTTTTAGATGATATGACCTGTGTGATTTGTTTCAGCACGTGCTAAATTGCCGCAGTAGACGAGGGTCTCCAGGAGAAACACCCTCCCCTTCCCTGCTTCGCTGCTGAAGACCTCTGCATCCCATCCATCCTGGAGCAGACTAAGAGACTGAAGATGTATTGCGCTCATTTTGGTGATAGCTGCTATAAATGTTAAGTGGACTGTGAGGCTGGGAATATCCTGCAGAAAGCAGCTGTGATGATAAGTCATGATAAAAGTATTAAAAATGCCTCACAGTCTGTCAGCTAATGCTATCTTTGCAGAGGAAATAAGCATGAGGAGCAGAAAACTCACCTCCAGTGTGGTCACTCTCACRTAACTTTCTTGCATTGGCCGGAGGTGGTTGGAGTTGCAGTTAGGTCTCGTGACTGTTTAGCTCCCTGTCCCTGGGCATGGTACTGACCTCTGCAGTCCACTGAAACGCAGCCCGAGAATGCAGAGGTGGGACAGTCCCATCCCCACTTTGCTGAAAAAATACCGTCTGTCTCCCCTGCTCAGGATGCTGCCGTCAGTCCCGCTTCCCGGCCGGGGAGAGACTTGTGCCTCCCTGAGGCCCCCGCTCCCGCTTGCCCCAGCAGTGCTGTGCGGTCACGGACCGATGCGTGGAGGAGCTTGTTCTTCTCCTGGACTGGCTCTGTCTCCTGGTTCTCCTCTAATAAAATGACTTGTTGGTTTAAGATGAAGCTGTCTCTCAAGTTCTCTTCCAATTTTAGGAAGTTAGAAGATTCATTTTTCAACTTGATCTGTAACTCTGACAGTTTGTCTGGTCACTCAATCAAATGCAAGACCAAACATTATGACATTTTTCTTCCTTCTGTAGGGTGTATAGTCAACTTTTTCCAAACATCTTGCTGCTTTTATCTCACACGTGATTCAGGAAACAAAAATGGGCAGGAGCTATGAAAGATGTGGCCTCTAAAGATCTGAGGAAGGCCTTCAGCTGGTACAAATGGCATTTCTCCAGCTGGACAGTGGAGTGCTGCAGCTGTAGAGCAGCCGAGCAGCCAACCCTGGTGCTGCCTGGACCGCAGGGACCTGGCACAGTGCATCTCACAGCGCTCGGGCTGGAGAGGGAGGCAGCGGAGGCATCCTCAGCCAGAGGAATCCAGAGTCAAGACAAACCCAGGCTCGCCCCGCTTTGAAGGAATGCCAAAACCCACTCCTAACACAGAAAAATGGAAGCACTTTAATGCACTTTGCAACATTAGGTCCATAAACACAAGAAAACTGCAGGTCCTTTTATAAGCAATAGGACAGACAAACTCCATAAAGACCAGTAGGGCTTCCCTGTTGCTGAGCTTTGCTCGGGAGGTGATCTTTGGTGACAGTGATGAGGATCTGTCAAGTATCTAATCACAGTTTCACACATTCCTAAGTAATGCAAAAGACGGTGGTTTTGGTTTAACAYGTAAAACTACTTCTGCCTCCTGCTCCCAAACTGTATCTGGTGATACCCAAAGCTAAGAGCCAAATAAGGATTTAGATTCATTTATAGAATAATATTAAGGAGTCGGAGTTAAAAGATATGTTTTCCCGTCTTTTGGGATAAAATCTAATATAAGGCAGTCTCACCTTCAGCAGTAAGATTGCTCTAGCATAGCAGTCAGAAGTAGATCAGGCTTACAGACATAAAGCCCCAGCTGTACCAAAAGGGGAAAGTGATGCTGGCAACTATTTGACTATCAGTTCAAGAAAGGGAATCCCCTCCAGGCCAATGTGGAAATGATGGGTGAAGAGAAAGTATCTTTGCTGTGGTGATATTAATAGCTCGTTTGCAAATTTTTACTCAAATTTATTCACTTCAAAAGCTCAGCTTGGGGACTGAGAGAGAGATTTTTCAACAAAACATTAGTCTCAATTAACTAAATGCAACTAAGATAAATGAGCTGAAAAAAAAAATGAAGCAGATAAAACTGGTGAGGCCATTAAATCCGTAAAGGGAAGATGCTGAAACTTGGAAGGCACCTGAATACAACCCTGCAAGTATTCCAAGGCAGGGGCAGAAGGGGATAAGGGGGCCCTCCCAGGCCGGAGGTGCTGAGCGGCTGAGCGGCCAGACGGTATTGACACAGACAGTCAAATAACAGTGGAGCCCACAGCAAACACTGTGCACTAAGGTGGGAAAGAATTTTCATGAGCAATTTCAGTCTCATACATGCTATGAAAAAAGGACTTGGCATCGTTCCCAATGACAGTGCCCTCCAGATTAGAGACTAAGTCACAGCATCCTCAAGGGAGGATGAGAAGAGACAGCAATAGAGTTTCTTTCTTTCTTTGATCCTGATATACTAATAGTAACATGTGTGCATAAGAGCTGTGTAGGAGCAAAAAGAGCAAGCTGAAGAATAAAAAATAAAATAGAACAAAATAATAGAATAGAATAGAATAAACCACAATAAAATAATGTTAATTGATTTTAAGGCATTAATCCAAAGTTTATGAACACCTATAGCAGGTCATGCACTCGTAGGTAAACAGTAGTTTATTTAACCAATAGTGCCCCTTTAAAAGCCTATTTTCTGATGTCTTCAGAAGGACCAACATCCCAATTCTCTCAGATGAGGCAGATGTACAAAAGAAAGCAAAATCTTGTGGGATGACAGTTTCTGCCCTCAAAAACACAATGGAGGAACCACCATGTACAGTGAAGGCAAAAAGAACAAAATGCTCTTTAGGCATCAGGGCGCATCAAAAAGCTCAGCTGTCTTCTGCAAAATATCTGCAATATGTTATTAGCCCGGGGTAAATGAGTCAGATGCTTCCCCCAGGAGCCATTACACCCCGGTGGGGCCGGGGGCGGGGGGCCGGCAGATGGCTGCTGGGGATGCCTTTCTGTCCSGAAAACCAGGGATGAAAAGAGTGTGCCCCTGAGCACAGCTGATCTCTTAATGACAGACTCATTGCCGCTCGTCCCCAAGCCCAGCGGGCCGCGGGAGCTCTCCCACCCCGGGCAGTGTCAACACTAGAGTTGTCTTTGCTCTCCCAAGCAGAACGCAGGCTGCTGAGGCGTCTTCGTGGCCTTGATCCTGCTTTAGGCTAAAAAAGTATGATATGATAAGTCAGCAAAACTCATGAAAAAGCCTACTAATACCATTGTAAGGCTGAAAGAGCGACGTGCATGTTATTTCCCCAGCTCTGCACCACGATGTGCCATGCAAGCCCTCCAGGAAAGCAGCATTTTTGGTTTTTTGAGCGATTGTGCTGCCACGCTATTGAGGGCTCGGCCCCCTCGTGAGAGCAATTTCCCAGCCAAGCCCCGAGCCAGGGAAGGCCAGTTTGCTTCATCTGTTACTGCCACCGCTTGTTAAAAGGACGGATCCTCTCACTGCCGTGCCATTCATTTCCATTTGATCCTGTTCATTATTTCTAACCAGCTTTTTATAAACCAGTGTCCTGCAAGAAACCCCAAAATTGAGCATAATGGAGACCTAGGCACGTATGGTGCTTATATCCAGATAAAGAAATGCCGGTTAAACTGCGGATGGCTCTGTGTGACGCTGAATGTGCAACCTCGCTGCTATTGATGTGGCTTCAAATATAGGTCTTCAGCAACCCTGAGCCAGCTCACAWGGCCAGGACCACCCTGAGTGTCACCTGGACAGACACATTCATCCTTTCAAACTTTCCCTTTGAAATAATTGGGAACTAGAACACCTGAAAGCAATTAAATGTTTGAAAGGAAAGATACGCAAACTCTTTGTTCCCCCACAAACTTCTGAGTAGTGACATTTTTCTACCTATTTGGAGAGGTTATCATTACTTTTGAAAACATAAGGTAAATCTTTTGCAGAAAAGGYTTTAAACTATTGGGTTTTTTCCTTTTCGTTTTCCCTAGGAAGAGCCAAAAATCTTCAGTGTTTTCTACACCAGTAGCTTCCCTCAGGTTTTTCCACTTAAAAATCAGAAAGGTACAATTTTGCCTCAGTACATTATTTCTATTATTTATTTGTGCATTTTCCTGTAAACAAGACTGACTGCTTAATGGAAAGTCATCTCATCTCCTGTGTTTCTCAAATGAGAAAGTAGCTGCTGTCCCAGAGGCAGACATGAGTAATTGCTTGGTAACAGCCAGTGCAGGTCTTTGCTTTTCACCACRAACCTATTCCCTACGCAGAGACTAATTAGTTACTGCCGAAAGGAAAAGGGAGACTTGCAGAGCTGCTCGGCCGCTTTCGTTCCCAGCGATTTGCAAGGTGTTTCCTTACACCTCCTGCTCTCAGACCAGCCACGGCCCAAGTCCAAAACCCTCCTTAGCATGTTTGGCCACCTGTGCCGTACCCTTCCTCTGTGATAGGATTTAAAACCACGCTGCATTTTTCCTGTTTCTGGAGCGAAATAAAATCCTCAACTCTCAGCTAGCAAGGATGAGCTCTTCCAACCGGGCAAGGGGCTTTTGGTTACTCAGCGAGCGTGGGGCAGTATTGCTGGGGAGGCACTGGACTGTCACTTTAGTCACTGTATTTCCAGCCAAATATAAGGGAGAAGCGGATGGGACAAACAGACACGTGGCTCCACTCTCTCCTCTGTGGGCCCCCCACGGCTATCCTCACCCAGGCTGTCACGCCAGGTTGACTTCACCTTTGAAACTTTAGGAAATCAAAAGTTTAGATCAAATCTCTCTCTGCTGGGTTCTAATGCAATGCTCTCTGTGAGACATGAAGATGAAGACCCAGCTTATAGGGCTACATAAATACTTGTATGCTCAGGGTAGATATTAGGAGGAAATTTCAGGAGGAAATTATCTGTGACGATGTAATTGAATACTGCATTGTAAAGGGTATGTATGGGGAAACTGAGCTAAAGCTGCCTGGGAAGTTATGACTTGGTTATTTCCTAGCAGCCGAATGTTTGACCTTGGAACTGTAGCATTTCTTTACCCAAGTTTTCACATGTCATATTAATAAGGAACTTCAGTAACCTCAGTCACAGACTTGACAAGTATCTCCAGTGACCATGTCCCTTGTTGTCCTTCAGCTTCATTACACACGGCAAGCATGAAGGAGATGGAAAAAGTGAATGAGATTTTTAATTGCTTTGGAAAGAATGATGTCTGTTCATGTTCAAATTTATAGAGTCACTTGTTGGGGTATCTGGCTTTTAGCCTGTGTAAAACAATAATGAAAGGTTAACAGGGAACATCATGGATAATTATTTTAAAGTTAATAAATATGTAATTAATTTCCAGTCTGCATTTTGCAGTAATCCAATCTTGCTCCCACTGAACACCATGGTAGTTTGTTATTCACTTTAAATGAATCAGGCTGCAGAGCTATCATGTAAGGTAAAATCCAGTACTTAAATAAACCCTTTATTCTGAAATTCCAGGGACTTCTCCAAGGGTGCATAGTACCGTTACTCCCGTTATACAGATGTAGATGCTGATGTTACATAGAGTCACCCAGATGGTCAAGATGGACAAGAAAAGAATAATTCATAGCCTGCTTAAATAAATGAGCTTCAGTGAAGCTACAGATTGTATTTCTAATGGATAACTTATCATTTTTATTATTTACAAGGGAAATTCAGCTGCTTCTTGCAATTAATTTGTAAATGCAATTTGGAAATTGTATTCCAAATATTTATTCCAAAGTAAAATATTACCTTATCTATTAACTGTTAAGATACCTGTTACTGCCTTCCCTAAATACCCAAATTAGCTGAAGGGTCCTCAGCAGTGCAGGTAAAACCACTCAGCTGGGGAAGGGGAGTGGCGCCAGGCAGCTGCAGTACCGCAGCCGGGGAGAGGGCGGAGGGGGCCAGGGCGGGCTGGGGCAGCCGGCTCTGGCGGCGCTGGGAAGCAGGACCCAGCCCCGCGCTCGCCCCAGGCGTGATGCCCACCTGCTCCCCACAGCAGGGCAGTGAGGTTCCCCAGTTCCCGCATCGGCGATGCTCTGAGGAGGCCGCATTAGTTCTGCTGCTGCAACAGTCTCTACGGGCGGCACGTGGCCGCTCCTAGACCTCAAAGTCAGGCTTGGCATCTGCAGATTTGCGAAAGCCTTGATGAATCAGGAGTGAATCTTCCCCGTTTTCTCTAAAAGTGCCTGTCAAACACAGAAGGTGCATTCACAGCTGGATCTTCCAACACAGCCTCCGAGCTACTGTTTGTTRGGTCTTTTTCCCATCAGGGCACCCATACCAGCAGTTTGAGTTTAGGCATCTTCCCAGCCCTCTAACACACTCTTACTCCCCCTGGACAGGCTCTATAAAGCAATGGGCATTTGCTTTGCATCATTGTTCTGGGTCCTGGTTCCCAGCTGAATATTGTTTGGACTTCTTGTGGCATAAAGGCACCTTGACTGCTTCCAAGAGCAAGGTGCAGGTTTCTGGTAGTTACTCTGTAGTAGGGACTGCTGATTTTGTCTCACAGCATTGACTTATTTCCTCTTTGTCTGATAACTCAAAGTGTTTCTGTTGGAAATTATGTATTAAAAGACTCAGCAAATTGAAAATTAGCAGTGGTTTTCTTTTTTTTTTAATAATAAAAGCAACCACTATTTCCAAAAATATTCTTCTCATTTATGTATCAATCACAAGGCAGAAACTGCTCTTGAATTATCATTGCTTGTAGGAAACTGCCTTGACTTTACAGATACCAGAACAAAGTGCTTATTTTTGTTATCATAAAAGAAAAACTCATACATCCTTCAGCCTGCCTATATTTCAAAGCCCATCTGAAGCAGAGCAGCAGGTGTAGCAGTTTCTCCCAGTCAGCTGAAAGTACTGATGATGGATTGCATATGTGCCCCCAGATCTTTGCCCCTCCTCCAAAAGCCAATCTCTTGGAGGAGGCTGAACGCAAACAGGGCTGCACAGGACCACCTGCTCTCCCTTGTGCTACATAATATGTCTCCAAGCCCAGACGCATCTGGGAATTTAGTGAATCCAAGCTCAGAGGAGGCAACTAAGGACAGTGTGGTATAGTGGAGTGGGCTGCAGAAGAGGATCATTTATTTTCCAGTTGCTAGACTGCTGCGAGTCTCTCTACAAAATGTGCCTTTTGCCTGTTTAGCAAATGCCTAAAAGTAAATGCTACTGTACACTGTGCAACAACCTTTCTGGCTTCAGCCTACACCAAACACAGACTGATTTGCTTAGAGGAGCTTGGGCAGCAGCAGTGCGACTAGGAAGCCTTTCTTCCTGAGCACCTTCATCCCTTCCTTCTGTAYGAAGTCCCACTTCTCCAGGTTCCTGAGTCATTTAATCAAGTTGGCAGGTTAGTTCATGGGATATATTTTCCCATCTTTTGCCTAAATCTAGCTCACACTTTGGAGCTCTGGAGACCTCTCACSAATATCACATCTCACTGCCATTTTGCAGTTAACATTCATGGGTTTTTGTTGTACGGCTGCAGAGGGAAAATCATCCAAGACCAAAGTTTATAGGCCAAATTGAGGTCACATCTTTCTCTGTAATAAACAGCCTTCCAACATGACTGCCTAATTTCTACCCAGAYAAAAAAAGCTCCTTTTTACAGCTATCTTTTGTTTCCTGCTTTTTGCCCAATTATCAACCTAATGAGCCAACTTTCCACTTATTCCATTACTCTGCATCACAGCCATTGTACTCTAATCTGAAATTTTGCCAAATGCTCTAAAAAGCTATAAGCTTGTAYACCATAACATTAATATCTTCAAACAATTGCACTACATTAATGAGTTATGACCCTTCTTCCTAACATTACAGTCACTTTCCCATCTTCTGCCTCTTGGTTGATTTTCCATCACTTGTTTATTGTTCTCTTTAGTTAAGAATACACTGAAGGAATTTCTTAACCACTTCAAGTACCAATTCATATCTCTAATTCCCCTGAATGTTTCTATTTTCCAACCTTAAGGTTTTTCTTTAAATATCAGTTGGCAAGTAGCAAGCATCATTCATGCATTTGAAGTTGCAGCTGAAATCCACACAATGTCATTATATACAATAAAAATGTATCGATTGGTCTAATTGAAACTAGTGAATCAAATGTAACTCTCACTATATGCCAAAATGAATACTCTAAGCAAAATAATTTCAAACCTGGTCCTCAGAACTGACATTTCGGGGACAGCTAAATTGCCAACCATTTTCTGTTTGCATCTTCATTTTAAAAAAATGCCAAAACAAACAAACAAACAAACCCCCAAAATTAAAATGGATGGAACCAGGGTATACTTCCAGTCCACCTTAAATTATCCAGGAAGTCCCTTTTAGTCCAATGCCCTTCTGCTTGCTTAATCACCTGGTTTGAGAAGTGAGATGAAGAGATTGGCAACAAGAAATATGGTGCTGGCAGGAATGAGCCTGTTATGAAAGACGTGTAGAGACAGGGAGACGCAGCATCTCCAGTTAGGCTTGAGGAGCTGCAGAGCACGTGCCAGATGGCACACACATTTCTTCCATGTCCAAACCAATTGACAACCAACACAAGTTCAATGAGGCTTTGCTGCATCTGAATGCCAGCTACTTATACACATAGTACATCCAAACGTTAAGCCTATAAAGGCTACTAGACACTCCCAAAATGAGATGATTTCTTTAATCAGAGGGATCCAAAGGCAGCTGAGAGTCTACTTCTGCCACATATGAAATGTGGTGTACTTCTGGAGAAAGCTGCTGGCTTTGGCTGTGGCAGCAAGGGCAGACCTATGTGAGGGTCCAACAGCCCAGTGACCCCTGTGAACGGAAAACAAAGTTATTTTCATCTGGGCGGTTGCGTAAGCAATTGTGCAGAGTCTCTTTTGCCCTTAGTGCCAACCCCAACCCTGGATACCCACATCAGGGCTGGGAATGTTGTTCTTGCTCCTCCAGCCCTGATGCCAAGCTGGGTGCCCGCATGGGTGGCCAGAGGGCTGGCTGGTCAACGCAGCACTCCAGGGCCACCACACCGTGCCCACATGGACAGCGGGGTCAAGAGCGGTGAGAGCACAGTACCACATGCCAAATGTGCCTTGGGGTTATATGATTCAAGCGATTTCACTGAGTGAAATGAGAGCAAAGAGGAAAAGGGTATCAAGAGGCACTTTTGACCAGAGGCTGATTGGAGAAGCATCRCTCAGACAGGTCAGGAGGGAGCAGACAAGAGGAAATGAGGAACAGTGCAGAAATAATGTGGAAAAGGAAAAGGCAGAGGGGGAAAGAAGAGGAAAGCATATGTTTCTGTTCCTTTTTATTAGTGTTTCAGACTTCATATTTCATATGAAAATTATCTCAGTCATGTTAAAGTACCCCAGTAAATCAGTACACGTCCTCACAGTTACAGAGATGCTGTCTTCTAAGTCTCTGCTTTCTCCTTCAGGTTTTATAGATTCCATGTCAGTATTTTGTCCCCAAACCCTGAGACACTCTTACCAGCTCAGCACTTTCAGTTCTGCCTGTTTTTACTCTTCTTACCTTGCACGGTTTCAGCTTACATACTCTCACAGTTCAGTGACAGTTTTCTCAGCGACAGTGAACCAAGGTCAGGCGGCGATGCTGCACAAAACCAGCCAAGGATCCCGGCCAGCCGGAGTCCTGGGCTGCGGACCACGCTGCATTCCTGAGCCTGACTGTACGGCTCAGGAAGGTCGTGTAGTCACTCTGCGACATCTCACACGCGTTATGTAGGAGGGACAACTGCATGGGCCAGATCCCACCTGGACCTGCTGATGCAGCAGACTGGTACCCGCGGGGATGCACATCTCTTTCTACACATGATCTGAGATGCATCAGTCAAGATGACTTTCACAATGATCCTATGAGCATGATATTCTGTGCACACAATAAACTGAAATACACATACAATCTATATGCATATACTTTATATATACATGTGCATATATGTAAATTGTCTGACGTTTTCTGTCTCTCAAAACATACAGTARACTGAGCAAGATACCCTGGGAACCTTAATAATCAGGAAGAAATCATACAGCTTCAGTTAAACAGACTGCTAAAGTAYAAATACTCATCCCATGTTAAACACAATTTTTGAGGTTTAAAAAAAATGTCAATGTTTTCTTCTTCCTTTACCTCAGAATTATTGCCAGACAAAAAGCAGAACCATCCCCCTGCCCCCAAAAAGCTCTTTCCCTGGTATCTAGCCTCACTGCAGCAGGGACTTATACAAATCTCTCAAGAAAACCACAGCTCCACTTTTATAGTAAGATTTTAAGGCTAGAGGTGGCCTGTTTTAATCATCGCCATGTTTAAAGGAATTGTTTAAGGGGTCAGAATTTCAATCTTGGGCATTAATTCACAGACACTCGGCAGAATTGTGTCCAGCTTCTGACTATTCACTGGATCTGATTTTTGCTGCTGATTTTCCCCTTTTTCACTTTCTATATATCRAAGACTGATTTTAAAAATAGCTCTTCATTTTTGTGTCATTCATTTATGAATTTGGGGAGGAGGAAGGCAGGAAAAAACCCCAACGTCTCCTAATCAATTTGAACAAAAGAAATGTTGCAAAAATCACCACTTTCAAGCTTTCTGAGAAAGATATCAGCTTATCAAATATCAGCACACTCATGTATATACGCCGCTTCTCCTCTTAGGTCAAGTTACAATAACAAAATAATGTCTTCTGGTTTTCCTCTCCACTGAAAATTGTTGCATACATACACTTTTCCTTCCATTCCAAACTCCTGGCAATTTGTAAAATCGTGCTGTCTGATAGACACCAGAAGTAGAGTTGATGACAACACAGTTCACAGAACTTAAGTATGAACGTTTCAAAGGGTACCTGATTACAGAAGGGAAATAAAACTCTTGATTTGCAGTCCAAGCATCAGCCTGAAAGGAACTTAATTACATTAACTACAAAATGCTTATTACAAGATTATTATTTTTWAAATTTTATAATTCCGGTATTTTGGGTTGTAATATAGAGTTAAATTTACTCTAGAAAGACTGATTTTAAATTCTCCTGCGAAAARGATTAGAAAATTAAAAAATAGTTATGCTAAAATGAATTCAGAATAATGGATGATGGTGAAGAATTTGAGTGCATTACAGACATCTGCTTTGCAAACAAAAAAAAATTACCAAGGTGGTCTCAATGACACTCCAAATGCTACTGTTATGTGGCTTATTTCTTCTGTTTACCCTGTAAAAACAGATCTACAAACCACATCATCACTAACAACATCTATTGCAGCTGTCAAAAAAAGAAAAAAAAGGAAATGCAAAGGAAACACGGTGCATACAGAAGGGAATTTAGGAGCACAGGACTGGGCAATTGTTTCTGGGGAATTGGAGACAACCGCATAATAAAATTGCTTTCATAAGTTGATCAAAAAACATCTTAAATTAAAGTGACAGGAAACTCATTGGGGGAAAGTTAAGGGACATTGGAGGTTAAAGAGACCAATTTTTGTCTTTTTGGTCCTCACCCACACAGCCACAGTAGCCATAAGGCACAATAACTCATCAGCTTCTCAGCTGCACAATTACTTCTAAGCTGTTCCATTTATATGTAATTTGATTTATGAAGCAGATCATGCAATTAATACAAGGAACAAAAACTCATTACTAAAGAAGATGATGCTTCTGCTGCCCTTGAACTGACTGAACAGCCACCACCATGGGAGGTGGGAGATCCATTCTTCACCCCGTAGGCTTAGCACAAGCAGCTAAGTGCTCACAGAAGGCAAATTTTATTTTGGATGGATTTTAAAAAAAAGAAACATAGTTTATATTTCTTCATTTTCCCCTGTCAGCTGTCAGCTGTGCCTTGCGGAAATGAGCAACAATCTGTGATGTTGGGCACTACAGAGATCTTAGTAGTTTGTGAAGTAGTTTTCCATCTAGCTTTTGTACCGGCTCTGTACAGCGTCGGAAAGTTCACTTTGCACTCAAGTTCTTCCGGCTCAGCTTCGCCACTCGGCATTTTGAAAAGGGGTTGACTGTGTATTAGGTTTGATTCATCTTTAGTAAATTCTAGTCTCAAGCAAAAGTAATACAGTGGATAATTGTGTCTGTTTTATATTCAGACGCCTTTGAGAAGGAAGGGACCTGTACTTGTAACCATTTCTTTTCACAATAATATAATGAATAAGAAAGTAAGAGCTTTACCATCAGTGACCTAGGAGCACAAGGAACAGAGATGTTGGCAATTCAGGTGCTGCACACGTCCTGGAATCTGGACTTAAAAGCTAATTCTAACAGTTCGAAAATGTAACATCTTTTTGCTTTTTGTAAAGGAAGTGAGAGCTGGTTTTCTGTTTTCAGCAATCATCGGTGTATCTTCAGCATCCAATATAAATTCAGAGAATCCAACATATTGTTTTGATCACAGATAAAGTACAATCATACAATTTGAAAGTATATTAAATATTTAAGTATCTGATAATTTTCTAAAATGTGTATTTGTACATTTCTGAGGCTGAGGAAATGAAAGGAAGAGAGTGAAAGAGATTAATTATGTTACTAGCTTGGAGAAGCGAATCTCCATGTTGCATAATGACCATTTGTATCCCACTTATTTAAAAACCTCATGGAAGTGCTTTATAAATCTAACAACTTTTCAATAGGCAAACCTGGTCATCTTTTGAAGGCAAACAACTCATTTCCTTTGGAGTACAATTATTCCAGAAAAATGTTTCATCAAAAAATGTAATCCGGAGTGATAAATCATTTAGAACAATAAAATCACTTGCATGAACAAACACAGCTTCTGTCAGTAATTGTGCTTGCTTGCCCTAGGCATGTTTGTTACATATGGGAAGTGATAATACTTGTGGTTACAGTTCCCACTATCCCATTTTCCTTTCCCAGTTCACACTTACTCATAGCTATGCTTATCCAGCAGCAGTTACATAAGACGCAATTCCAAACATTTATAATACACCTCTTGCAAACAATAAACCACATCAAATTAGCCCCTGACGTGCTTTGTACTAGCAAAGCAATTTGCAGATCTGTCATGAAGTATCAGTACTGTTATTTGTCAGCAGTCAGAAATGTGGCCATTTTTTCTGACAGTGTTACCTGCAAGGGCCTGGTTCTGTGAACTTATAGTGGCTGTCACATAACTCTCAGGCAAAAGGACAAATTCAGTGTCATTTATTTCCCCCATTTCTGGGAGTCGGAGTACATATGCATCTGATTCGACATCACGAGATGTCCCGGAAGCAACATCAGCAATGGTTGAGACCACTGATTTCCACTGGTGGTGTCCATTGCACCCTACTCATTACGGCATTTGGGGGGACCCTGAACCCTGCCGTTGCCTTGACTCACCTGCTTCACTTGTTTAGCTGTGTATATATCTACTTGCAGACTATCCTTCAGGATAAGACCTCTCCACGTGCCAGCCATCAGCCCTTGAGAACAGAGGATGTTTTTTTCCTCAGTACATTTGTTTTTCCTTTTTTCAAACCTCTGCCGTGGGACAGGCTTCTTGCTCTTCTCAGTGGAATCCTGTCCCCATCTACTCACCTAGTGCTATGCCTAATTACTACAAAGAAAATTCAGTCCGTAACTTAACTTGAAAGGTAACAGCAACAAATCATTTACTTCATCAACATTTTATAATTACTATGTATAACTTTCTTTGTACTGCCATTTCCACATCCTTGAAATAGTAATTTTCACTCCACCACATTTCTTTAAAATTTGCAGCAAGTGGGAGATCTTCAGGCCCTCAAATTTTACTGGTAGTCACCATGAGATAGTATTAACTCAGGTTTGCCTCTGCAGTCATTGTGCCAGATTCAACCAGCAGGTAGGTTCTACCAACCTGATCATTCTAAAAGTGGTTTTTTGACTGGCAATTGTTTTCAGCAAACAAAAATTCATAGCCATCTTTGAGASATGATAGAGGTATAACAGCATGTTAGGAAAAAGAACATCTGCTTAATGTCAAAGTAGTACCCGCTCACTCAGCAAAGACTGTCATTAGTGTCAGCGGTGGATGCAGCCCCTACTCTGTCCTCTCAGCCGCGTTACATGATAGGAACCAAAACCAGAGAGCTGAGGCATCGGCAGGTGGCGGCACATGGAGCAGAAGGATTAGCAGGAAATGCACACATGCATTAGAAAAGATGCCATGGAATTTTGCTACCACAAAACAAGCAGAAAAAAAAAAAAGAAAATTAGTCTATCATAATCCTTTCCGTTGACTTGAAATAGACTTGAAAAAAATTCCACAACTTACACTGAATTCCAGTTTAAGCATAAACTTAAGGTAATGTCTTTTTTTCCAAACCAAAATGCAACTAGAGCACTAGCTACAATGGAAATATAAATGATTACTTAGAGTAGGTCTGATCTTACAKAGTCAGCAAAAATAAGCAAAGTACGATCAGGACTTTAACCATGGGGGAAAAAAAAGGCAAGTATAATACGCACGTCTCTATGTTAYAGAAAATCTAGCGCACTTGTATTGGTTTAGTAGGTTGTATTATGCTCCCTTCGTGCTTGTATTTAAGGAAAAAGAATAACAAAATGTTTGATTTTAGCATGCAAAGATTACTTGAAAGTGAAAAAGATATAAAGCCTGAAAGAAAGCAGGGCTGCCTGTGGGCTCTGTTATCAACCTGGATGACAGGCATTTGAAAATATATTGCTTCGTCATTTTAACATGAAGCTCTGAAAAATCCTCCCCTGCACAGCAAGACATACTATTTATCCTGTTTTTTCCTGCGAATGCGTTATCTGCTCTTCTTTATCCCAAAACTCAGTACAAGCCCCATATGCTGCATCATATTCAAAACCCCAAGAACTTGTGGTTTGCATATAAGACCATRGTATTATTTGTGCTTTTGATTTAAACAATAGACGAGGTTTTTACTTCAGATTCTTACATTAAAGCAAAATTGATTCAAGATCTACAGTTGAAAAGTCTCTAGCAGCATATAATGCTATGAATTAATGTGGTGTTTCTCTGACCTGGAACCATCACATATCAATGAGTATTAACCTAATAACCATTAAGGTTTCTTACTTAAGTTTATGTTAATTATGTTTTATAAAAAGGAAAATATAAAAAGCTCATATAACATTACAAATGCTTATGATAGCCTTTCATTTAGAGCCTTTCAAAAACGGCAAGAAATTATCATGTCTAGCAAACTTCTGTTAGGAATGCCATCTTGTGGTTAAAAGCTGTATGTAACAACGATTTGAGGAATTTTAACTAAATTTTTACTTGCAAAATACCATTTTTGCAGAAATGAGCTATTCATGTATGAACTTTCAGAATGGTATAGTATTCTTTTATTAACCATTCTGGATGGAAACGACTGTGAATATGGCTTTCCCATCCTCTTCTGTATGCAATACTAATTAATTATGCAGGGAGCACTAGTTTCATTAGGACTAGTTTCATGGGATGCATTTATYAGCATTTTAAACAAAACCAGACTGACACACGTACTTAGTAAAAAAGACTACTAAATGCCTACTCTATTTAGATATAATTTAGCAAATTAGTCTAAAATGTATAGAAAATACACATATTTTTCTCAAAATATGTYTCTAGAGCAGAACCCTATGAGCACACTTTACCTTCTCTAAACTTTATGGAGCACCTTTGGTTGGTATATAAAAGCTCAAGTTTAACTGTAAAAAGGAAACATTGGATTTTTCATTTTGTCTTATACAGATCTTATCGTGAGCTGAAAATGACTTGAAAATGGCCATTGGATCACAACCTTCCCATGAAAGCAGAGAGAAATGGCAGATAAACAACAATAGAAAGAAGGGGTCCAAAAGCGTGTAATAAA
Organism: Oceanodroma leucorhoa; assembly: GCA_030449065.1. Lineage (NCBI taxonomy): Eukaryota > Metazoa > Chordata > Aves > Procellariiformes > Oceanodroma > Oceanodroma leucorhoa. The sequence continues at coordinate 4,934,538 of JASVER010000018.1, read as the reverse complement.
CTTTAAAAGATCTCTAACTTTTAAAAGCTTAGAAAAATGAATACTAATTAGCTACATTCAATACAGCTGACATTTGCATAGGCACTTTCCTATTATGTATGTTCACCTCATTTTCATAATGAAAGTATATCTTGCCCAAACCATCACAACACATACTGTATAATGAAATTTAAAACTAATGAGCCATATCCTAATAGTCATGAGTCAAGCCAGGATGTGCATTAGTAGTCCATTTGCAATTCTCTAGAGACAGAAAGAACAAGGCTAAACATATCCAGTAGCCTATTTAGCGCACAACTTGTTCTGTGTACTGGTAACACTATAGTGGAACTGAAAAGAGTTCACAATCTCTAGCACTCAAACCTCTGTGAAATACTGCTCATACTTTTGTTAGCATGCAAGTTACTCCTGGGGCAGCCAAATAGGACTGCCGTGATTATTTGGTTTGACCTCTTGCATAACATGGATCTGACTTGCCTGAATTAGTCCTCTATCGAATCACATCTTTTCAGGAAATCAGCTAACACATCCAGACTAGAGAAACCTTTACCATTCTGCTACATGCCTTTATCTCTTCTTGTAACATGTCCAACTTCTACTTAGAATCACTGGATCACTCTTTTTCTGCTAGATGGAACAGACCTTTATTTTATTATCAAATTTTTGCTCCAAAGATAGTTCTTCTAGGCTAACTCTCACTAAACTAAGTAGATTCTGCTTACTGAGACCCTCATGCCAGTGCTTCTCTTTAATCCTTTTATTGCTCTCACGACTGTTTTCTGTCCAATTTTCCAGCATTACTGGAAATTGTGATTATTGGAGTTGGGCATAGCATCCTTCTAAAAGGTGACGCCAAAGTCAAATATAGACAGCAATATTAATTCCCTGACAGTATTTCCATTTCTAAACCTGAAGATCTCACTTACATCAGCATTTCCTACAGCAAATTGTTCTATTTAGTAAGTATGTCCTCAAACCTCTGCTCCTAGAGACACAGGTCTACTTTAGACCACAGTGAAATGCAGATTGCTTACAGCTCCTGACCAAGTAATTCATCTTACTCTGTTTAAGTGGGTCCTTAGTATTTAAGTTTTGTGGCAGCCGTAGATTTGAGCAGTGATTATTGTATTTCCTTCTGTGCTCTTACCAAACTCACGGTTAAAAGCCAAATCCTGCGTGAACTCACGTATCAAATGTGTTCGGTCACAGTCGTCCTTTCAGATTTACATTTTGAGACCTTTCAGGTTTGGACTCAATTAGTGTCATGATAAATTTTAAATTCGGGGGTAATACTTYGCATGTTTCTATAGCAGTAGCTTATTAAAAATAAACTATTTGACAATCTAAGGGTATTCCAAATACCAGTGACGAAATATCTAAATAAAATGCTAGAGCAACAATTCCTGTGCTATGTAACTGGTTTTGTAAAGTTTGAGATACACTTTTTATGAAAAATGTGTTCCTCTGTTGCACAGGGAAAACACTGTGGTTTCTCTACTTGGTTAAGTTTTATAAGGTATTGTACATAAGCAAGTAAATCAGGTGTTTTCTTAATTCTGCTAAACAACTTTCCTATTAAACATTTTATTTCTGTGCTGTCAAGGAAGTAGCCAGAGACCATCTTAAACAGCTACCAGGGAATAAAGTCTTCTCGAGTAAAAGGCACAAACAGATCTACCTCTGTGCCAGGAGACCTTCAAAAGTTATACCTAAGTGGGAGAGCAAGACCAAGACTGATGCCTTTTAGATTGGTGCATTCTGAAAAATTGTGGAAGCAACAGCTTCCTAGTTCTGATAAGCCTGTTGAGCACATTTATGACTACTATGAAAAAACACAGCAACATTTAAATCCTCCTCAAGCTGCTAATATATGTTCAGAATTAACTGCTTGTTCACGTTAATTCACTGAAATTAACTACTCATTTCTTATTGCTGTTTTAACCACGCAAGTAATTTTTAAGCCCATGATCCTGAAATCATTCCAAGTCAACCAAAGTTGCTCCGCTACTGTTAACAACCAGTTCATCCCTCYACTGAACTAAGCATGAATAAGAAAGATTAAACTGTCATAGATTTCCTTTTCCATACTAATTCCTCAGAATACAGATTTTCCATGCAGCACCAGACAAGTCTGTGGTGCAACATAAACAGAGTGTTTAGACATTTGCTATTTTTGATGTGGGTTTATTTCTTTATAGATACTTTCCCTCTGGGATGATGCAAATTATCTCACTAACATCTGTCAATCTCAGCAAAGTGAATTACTAGATCATTCACTGTACACCTAACTTTCAAGTAAACACAGGACAGAACATGTCTTTAAAGATTTAAGAATATCAAATTTTGAAACCACTTCTTTTAGTGGATTTTCTTTACATCACACTGATAACGATTTAAAAACATATTTGCAAAGAAAATGCTACAGAGTGGATCCCACAGTATTTATTAAGAAAAAATATAGTGGATACAAATTACTAATGCATATTTCAGGCATGCCAAACACGATATACTTAGTAACAATGTGTGTTCTTGATGTCCTTGAAGAGCAAAGTTGACGTCTTGAAAAACAAGAATCTTCCCCTTGGAGTGTCATCTTTAAAATATTCCATCACCTCAAAAACATAAATAGCAATTCTTTCTAAATCGTAAGATACTGAGAAAACAGAATTATCTTCTGAAGTCATCCCTATCTGCTCTGTTCACCCTTTACCTCAAATCACTGTCACCCTGAGAAGCATGRGTGTGACTAAAGGCAAGTAATGAGCAGCTGGTAAGTCTGTAAGCCAAACAAAGTATTTTCCATATAAATATTCTTATAATAAAAAGTGTAAAAATAGACATTACATTTGTCCTTACATTTGTCCTTAAGATTTTTCATATAGTATCAGTGTCCAGCAAAGATTTATCTATACAGAAGAATAATAGCTTAACTAAAGCAATGCTATTACTCCAGGTCAACAAAGCTAGTGGAAATGTGTATATATGCATGCTCACACCCTCTGTAAACCCAGCTTATATTGATTTAGACTGCAAYATCCTATCTTTAGACAAATACAAGCAAACTGTGTATACACCAAGCCTAAATGGCTTAAAGAATCCTGCTAACCATCACAATGTAGATTTGCTTTTGTGCATCATTAGCACACCATTTTTGCCTTAAGACGTTAATAGAAAATACTGCATGACAACATTCAGTGTGCACAATGTCTGCAAAAGCCAAAAAAAGGGCACTTGTGTCCACTCTTAATCATTAATGCCCTTTGAATCTTTTATAATACTGACAGTGGTGGAAAAAAAAGTGCAATAACAGTAGCACAATGTTTGTTGAACCACAGTATTTTGCTGACTGACATTTAGAAAAGCTGGGCTGGGAMGGCAGAAGGATTGCTTCCCTCACTATCCTATCCCCCCTGCAGTCAGCTATAGCAACAAGCATGCTGGAAATTTCTTCTCTTCCATTCCTCCAGGCCCAGCAGGAGAAGACAAGCCACAAGACTGTACATTACAGCTACCACAACACAGCATCAGCACCTGCTCACAAATACTGTGTACTTCCAGGATCACAACACTACTGCAGCATTTTACAGTGCCCATTACTAGCTTCCACAAGCAGTTGTGGTACACAAAAGTAGTTCACTGAAGTTATAAGGAAGTCCAAAAATTAATTCATTATTTTAAAAAATGAGTAAATACTCTATTGTAAAAACCTTTAGAAATTCTGAGAAATGTATTAATACCATACATGCTTTTTAACCACTGCCTTTATACACCTTGACTTCACATTGAAAGCCCATAACTAAGTACAACTGCTCATTTTTTTACTTATTCATGTAACCATATCAACTGCTATACTGGCTCATGTGATATGAACATAGCAACTAGGAATTTTACTAAAACTTTCTCCTTCAAACCAAGCTTGAGTTACTGCCATGAACTTTGAAATATTAGTTGTTTGAGTCACGCCATGCCAAAATAAATCCTCTGTTAGTTYAGTTCTATCTAATAATCAGCTAATTCAAGGTAGGATGTTGGCTTCTAGCCTAATCTTGTTTAGAATCTCAGCTTTTCTCTTTTAGGTGCTATGAAAACAAGCTCTTCTTTGTAGACAWTTCTATGAAGTAGAGTAACAGCATGTGACAAATTGCCCTATGATGTCAAACACCATTAAGCCCCATAGAACCAGGTACTGCAGGATTTCCACAGAGTCCTTATGCTGAAACCAATTCCCGTTCCAGTAATTTGATCCAGGCAGCTGGGTTTGTTTCGGGGTTTTTGGTTTTGTTGGTTTTGTTGTTTGTTTGTTTGTTTGTTTGTTTGTTTTGGGGTTTTTGTTTTTGTTTTGTTTTGTTTTGTTTTTTAAGATTTAGAATTCTGGTTTTGGTCTGAGCACATCCAGTGAAAGCATTACATTTTTTTCCACTTGGAACTACTGTGAGAATCAGACGGAAACATACAGAAATAAAAGGTGGATGTGCACTTACCATCTACGCAAGCAATGCTTCTTTTTTGGCAATATGCTTATGCAACTTTTTGTTACAAAACTTGGACTATTTTTTTACTTACACATTTATGATCTTTCTTGTGTTGCATCCGGAAAATGACAAAAATTCCTCTGCCCTATGAGAAGAGACTGAATGAGTCAGGTCTTTTCACCCTGGAGAAGGCTCAGGGGGCACCTCATCACAGTTTTCCAGTACTTAAATGGCAGCTAGAAAGAGGACGGAGCCTCTCTCTTCACAAGGAGCCATGACAAGGGGAAATGGGTACAAGTTGCACCAGGAGAAGTTTCATCTTGATATAAGAAAGAAGTTTTTCACAGTGAGAACACTCAAATCACTGGAACAACCTCCCCAGGGCTGTGGTACAGTCCCCATTGCTGGAGGTTTTAAGATGTGACTGGGCAGGGTGCTAGATAATCTCATCCAGGCTCCCATTTCCACAAAAGGTTGGACCAGATGAGGTCCCTTCCAACCTGGGCTGTTCTATGATTCTGTGAAAATAAAAATAAAAAATTATTTTCCAAAGTTACTGCAGAAATAGTTAACAGGGCCTGAGCAGAAAAAATAACTAGAAAGGTCCTAAAAAGGCATCCAAGAATGGCAGAATCTAGAAAGCTATTGTGTTGCAACTTTGTTATCAGCTACATGGAATTTTATTGTATAATGTATTCACTGCGGCAAATGCGCATCATGCTTGGGTCTTTTACCTTACACTGGAAGAAATTACTTTTTTTTAAAATAGTCTGCTAGTTCTTCACCTCTAATGTGGCAAGAAGTACATGCAGACACACAGAGGAAGCTGGGGGATACGGGAACAGTTCAAAGCCCCAAATGAGTCCTAACATCTAGGAGATGTTGCCTCTCGAAGAGGAAAAAAATGTTATCAATTACTACCTCTCTTGCCTTCCCTATTTGAATCTTGGTGCGAACCACAACCTCCCATAGCTATGCACCCTCACATCTGATGACTCCTACCTCTTTACCTGTAACTGCATGCCACTCAAAACTTGCCAGTACATCATTTTACCATTTCTCTTAGTGTGAAATGTAGTTATGCTTTACATCCTTGCCAAATATAATCTACAGTTAGCAGAATAAGTTTGTCCATAACCACATGATCTCCTAGGGCAACCTACTCTATTTTTTTTTTTGATMAAAAAAACCAATAAACAGTCTGTCATTAGCAAAAACAGATTGCTAGCATAGATTTATTTCAGGTTACACAATGAATACCTCTGATGCTATCACACTTTCCAGACTGGAATTCATCCTTCACTTTCCTTGATGAGATGCCAAGCACTCTGGGAAGCTTCTTTCTTACACTAATTCATGCAAAGCATGAATAGAATAGAAGGTCAAGGAAATTAATTTAAGAAAAATATGAAAACAGAGAAGTAATTAGAACGAGAAAGCTATATGACCTTTAAGATAAAACTTACATTCTGAAAACTTAGAATACAAGAAATAAATGTAAATAAATGGTGAAGTCTGGTTCTTATTTAAGGAGACTGCTGCTACTACTAGCAAGTTCTTCTATAGCATTAAAAAAGGATTCTATAGTTGAAAGTTCAAATAGAAAAGATCTAGGAAAGAGACTACAACATACTGGAGGAAGAGTCACATCTCAAAAATTATTAAAAATATCAAATAAAGGATTCTATTTTACACAGGAAAATATCTGGGAGGAAAAACACCTGAAAAACAAAATAACCAGATTTTTTTACATAAATGCTGGCCTCATAATACATAAAAAATATTATACAAGAAAATAACATGCCACCAAACTGAATGGTCAAGGATTAACAATACAAGTATACTTCAACTTTTGTAGTGAAATCAACCCTCATTAGTAACATACGAACATCATTACAATATCTTATTATGTTTCAGTGCCCTAAGTGAAGTGAGTTAAAATTTAACTAATCACCTACTGACCGAACGATCACATCATTCTTGCAACAAAACAAGAGCTACTAGTTTCAGAAAGGTCAGACTTCATTATCTTCCTCCTTCCATTGAGAATGCTTCAGGCTTGTGAAGGAGACAGCACTGCCAAGGAATAGCCAGCACTACTGCTATCTCTACTTATGTATGACCTGCAAAAAAGTATTMCAATCTTTTATACTCTCAATTCACAACCTTTCACCACTACTAGAAATCTCACATGCGTTACTTRCAAATACTGTTGAAAACTTGACAACTGAATATAAAACTGTGGATGCTGTGCTGTGGTCYGGACACAGGCCAGATGAACTTTATTAAAACATGCAGCTTGTTAAGAAGGTATCACAACTGACACAGTGGACACATGATCAGTTACTCAGAAAACTTTCATAAAATGATTTTGAATTAAGGTTTCTATACGGGACATCAGCATACTCATATCAGCAGCACAGACCTGGTGATCCTCATTCCCCTTCTTTTTCAGGGTCTCTAATAGGCCCCAGTGGACTGGAGGCAGAGGGCTGTAAGAACTCAGCAAGTGAAGCTGACTTAATGGATTCTGTTTTATTTCTGCAATCCTCAAGGCCCTCAAGATAGCAGGTGCAAACTTAGAATAATGAGCTGTAGATGAAATAATAATTGGGCAAGTTCTATCTTGTACTCGATCTGCAACTACTTTAGCAACAGCTGTGTGTGTATCCAAAATATATCCTGTAGTACTGTATACAGAGTGAATGGCAGCTAGACAATCCTCCTCCGAGCACCATCCAGCCACCAAGTCCTCCTGAAGCTTTTCAAGTAGATCTTTCCGTAGCTGGAAGTGACCCTGATTTTCCAACTGGTTATATAATTGTGTCACCAGTTGTCCATCCTCATTAGCAATCAGGTGCAAGTATCGCTCAAGATTGGAGGACTTCAAAATATCTACTGCTGGTGAAAAAGTGGGAATTAATTTTCTTCCCCTCAAATCATAAACACCTGCTCTTATGAAGTCAGTCAAAACATTGTTTTCATTGGAAGCACAAATACATTTTCTAATAGGAATTCCCATCATTTTAGCATACAAAGCAGCTAATATGTTGCCAAAGTTTCCTGTAGGAATGCAAACATCTACAGGGCTTCCAAAAGGAATAATATCTTGATGAACAAGATCAAGGTATGCAGAGGCATGATAAACTATCTGAGGAAGCAGTCGTGCCCAGTTTATGGAGTTTGCTGCAGCTAAAGCTGTTCCATATTCTACTGTAAGAAAGCCTGTATAATCAGAATTAGTTAAGATTTGCTTTATAGCCGTCTGGCAAAAATCAAAATCAGATTTGACACCTACTGACCAGGCATTTTCTTTCTGACAGCCAATCATCTGTGATTTTTGAATTGGGCTTACTCCATCCTCAGGAAAAAAATTCATCACAGCAATTCTCTGTTTGTCAGTGTCATGGAGACGACTAAAGCCGTCTAGGACAGCACTCCCTGTGTCACCAGAAGTAGCTACCAGAACCAAGTAATTGCAGCTCCTGGGAATGCAGTATGCAAATATATGTGGCACCATCTGTAATGCAAAATCTTTAAATGATGCTGTTGGTCCATGAAATAACTCAAGGAGAAACTGATTGCCTGCCAAATGCCTAACTGGGGCAATTTTAGAACAAGTAAAGTTTTCTCCATAAGCAGTTCCAATAATTTCTGCCAGCTTAGAAGCAGGAATATCAGCAGGATGTATGCATCTTTCTAGTATCACCTGGGCTCTTTCAATGTAAGTTGCTTCTATTAGGCTTTGCCATTCTCCAGCAGCGAATTTTGGAAGTCCTCTCTCAGGAACAAAGAGTCCTCCATCAGGGGCTAAGCCCTCAGTAACAACGTCACTGAAATATTTATGAGAGTCTTTTTTCATACTCCTTTCAGACCTACTAGACCTAGTTGAAATGAAAGTTTCCAGTTCTGAGTTTTGGTATCTCTTCACAGCATCAAGTACTTTTTCTGCTACAATGTCTGCTGCAATATCCCCTCCACAAAGAACACGGATGTCATACCACCTTTTGTAGAACTGCTTCCTAAACTGAAGTATGTCCTTGAGAGAAATACCAGGAGACTGGCCCACGATGCGATCCACTTTCATTGATTTCAGCCTGCTCATAATGACTGTTGTGGGCACATCCAGATATACAACTATACCATTTTTCTTCATATGCTGCATGCCAACAGAATGCATTGGATTGGACCCAGTAAGGGAAATGACACTTCCAGATGCTGTAAACTTCAACAGGGCTTTTCCTTCCTCCTCTAAAAATTGCTCATTACCAACATCCTGCAGTTTTTCCGACACACTCATATTCCAGGTTGTTTCAAGGACATCGTCATCTATGTCTATGAAAGGGCAATCTAGTTTCTGACCTACTATTCTCCCAACCGTTGTTTTCCCAGCACCCGGAGGTCCCATCAGGATAATATTTTTGTTTCCAACAAGAGAATGGTTTGAGAACCATGACTTCCATATCTGTGCAAGTGCAACAGGTCTTGAAAGCATGAGTTTAAAACACATGCTAGAAAGACTGTTTTGGGTTATTAGTCTTAAAGGCCGATATTGAACAATGTGAAACATCTTCTTCTGCTGGGTTGTTGTTTCTTTTATCCAAGCCAACTTGACAGTCCACTTAACGGCTTCAAAAAGAAGAAAACAGTAATTAGTCCTTCAGCAAACATCTAGGAAAAAACCTAAAGGATATGAAATTCAGAACAACAAGAATTCAAACATAAACCCAGTTATGACTTCATCAGTGCCAGGGAGGTATTTTTCCCCTCTCCTGCTYGCTTCCACTGAGAATCCAACTTAAAACAGCCCACGTCCTCAGGGTAAACAAAGACATCCAAATCTAACACTACAATACTATTTGCAGATAATATTGTTTATAGGAATTCAAAACCAATTAGTTTTTCCTCTAGTAGACTTAAGTACGCATTTACAAATAACGAAGATTAACTAAATTACCTTCTTGTAATCAAAATGTTAACAAAATACGCATTTTTCCCACCTTCCAAGATGTCTTTGACTTCTTATATTGTCTTCCTAAAAAAAAAAATGCAAGACTGACTTAAATACACAGAAAACTCACAGACTTGTGCAGCAGCAAGGCTGGAAGATTTGCATCCAATTCTCTTCTGAAGGGATGGCAAACCAAGCAAGTGATTTGTGAAGAACTCCTATAACGGAATTGTATTGACTGTAGTTTGTGTAAAGTAAGAGAGAGAGAAAACACACCCTGAAGGCACTCTACCCTCAAAAAAAAAAAAAAAAAATCACTAGGAAAGTTGGATCTCCGACCAAGATTAAGCAAGAAGCTCTCAACATAGTATTTTGTTTGCTTAGAGAAATCAATACCAGTATTGGGATGAATTGCAGCACATGATTCGTGTGTTTAGGRCAAAGGGGGAAGAACTCTCAAAATCTCCATAAAGGGGCAAGGAAGGGGCAGAAATCAGCACAAATTTGCACAGAAAATCCCTACAGAGTAATTTTTCATTTTAGGTAAGCAAACAAGTATCATTTTGTTATTGTTATTTATTCATTGTTCATGATTAAAAATGCTTAAAGAAAAGCAACACTGAACTTCCTTTTAGGAAATAAATGAAATTTTAGACGTAAAAATCCAACTCGGTGCTTACTCATCAATTCTAAGAAAATATAATATATATTTTATATATATATATTTGCAATATCTAAAAAATGCTGATTTTATATAAACTATTACTTTTAGTTGTTATAGTATGCAGTACAAAGAGATAGCTGACTGAGCTGCAAGTTGTACTTTTTTTTCTTCTCCTGGCACTGTAACACATAACCAAAATGGCAATCAGCAACTTCTAATAACTACATTTTAAAGACTCAATCTAGCTGCTAGCACCCCAGCATTTGCTTTGCAATGTTTATTAATTTTTTGTTTTGTTTATATACTAGCTACTTTTACCAGTGAAAAAAAAATTTAATGAGAAAGTGTTTTCCCACATTAATCAAGACAGACTGAACAAAACAATTAAAGGAATTCACTAAATACTAAGTTTCCAAATCCTTCCATTGTTCAGTGCCTTTCCTCTAGATGCTCTCCAGTCCAACAGCCTTTTATCACTGTGGAGAGCAGAAGAAGACCTGGAATTGCAGTAGAAGGCAGGTGAGCACCAAATGGGAACTGCATCATCTTCCAAAGACCTACTCATGATTAACCCATGTTTACAGTTATCACACCAGTCCTTTAAGACCCTGCTGTTCCCCATCAGTGCGCATAATACCAAATGACACCAGAGACACAGGCCACAAACTTCAAAAATGACACAGAAGCTCAAGTTTTGTAAGAGCAAACCACAAAAACAAAGACTCTCCACCTCCAGACACTCCTTGCTCTAGATTCTGCTCTGTGTTCCCCGGTCTGTCTTTTACACTCTACTTTCTTTACCAAACTATTAGCATATGTTTCAAAGTCTAAGTACTTCTAATTATTTAAATCTTTGCATTTACTCACTTCTGTAAGGAGAGATGAGCTTGCAAACAGTAAGTCCCTGCGTTTGCAGCCACTGCTGTGACATGATGAACATGCTGTAATTACAAGTCATAGATCAGAGTAAAGATGGGCATATCATACTGTACAGTTTTTTCCGTATCCTTGTAAAGTAGAAGGGAATGTCATGTGTAGATGCACTATAAGGTTTTTGTAACAGTTATGAAAAAGAAAAAACAATCTGTGAAGAGTAGTTGTAATATTCAGTATCATTATAAAGCTGTATCGTACTAGTAGTGCACTCTAGTGAATACAAACATACAGAGCTACAGGGCCAGAAAGAGGTATTTGTATTAAATGCCCACATGTAAATAAGTTATGTTCAGGATTTAAAAAAAATGAGAGACTGAACGTTCTTCCTGAACGTAAGAATCACTTCAAATGTTATGTATGACCTAAGAGAGTACAAACCATGCCAAGCATAGTGGCCTGCCCACCATGTCTAGTTGCACTACAGATTCACTTTGATGTACAGTCACTCAGTACACACTACACAGCTGCTGGACATAACATCTGGATTGCTTTATGCATCTAGGCCACAGGGACTTAAATCCCCCCAAATTACAGGTGTAGACAAGGAAGGAACTAGACACAGACTTCTCTAGCTATGAGCTTACCATTTTTACATGAGGTTATAAGCAGTCTATGATATCGTTTGAAATCAGCTTGGTTAATCTAGTGCAAAAATTTGCAGGGAATTTTTTTATTCAACTGCTCAATTGGTGTAATCTATTCCAGTGTAATTCAATTTTGCACCCATATAAAGTACATTTGCACAGAAGCTTGCAACCATTGAATTCAACTGTTTCTTTGAAACCATTTTTATCCAATTGGCAAAACCTTACTGTAAAAACAGCTCAAATTAGACTTTCTATCTCATAGAGCTTACTAGTCTAGTYAGAACTCTAAACCAGCCAACTTTAGATATAGCTAATTCTCCCAAGAGTGGGGGTTTTTTTGAAGCAGAGCTTACATCCATACCTCCCATGAAGTTTTAAGGTTTGATAATACACCTCAACACTTCACTTGGACTGCTGACAGCACCTACGTACCATCAGCAAATACCCACAGTTTTAACAACCACTGCTGATGACAAGAGTTAGAGTGAAAACTGAACTTTGTTACTGGTATAGACACAAAGTTTGCAACAACATGACCTACTGTTAAAATTCAGTAAGCAAACAAGTCAGTGGCAGTTTGCAGCTGTCAAAGACCTTAAGGTAAGTCAAGACTGATAATTATCATATTTCAAAACCGTTAAACAGGACAACCTCCACTTGACTTTTCTCTGAGCCTTTATGCAGAGAAAAAAAAATAATCCCAAAGTAAACCATTCAACTTCAACTGTCCCACAATCATCCCACAGACCCAGATCCTGCAAAGGTTCCCGCCTCACCGCCACGCTCCCGCCTCACCGTTTCGACGCCCCGAAGGTGTCAAAGCGCGGGTGGGAGGAGGGGGCCGCGCCGGGCCGGGCCAACGCGACACCACAGAGCCGGGTCAGTCGCGCCCGCCCACCCGGCCTGCGCAGCCCCGGGCTCCCACCGCCCCTCGGGAGCGGCGGCGCCCCTGCCCTGTCCCCGCGGCTCGGCGCGGCTCGGCGCGGCCCGGCCCGGCCCGGCTCCCCTCGCCCTCAGGCGCCCCCACGCGCCCCCAGCGCGGCGCGCGCGCACGTACCGGCGGGGGCGGGGACAGCTGCCACAGGTACCGCGCGCGCCCCACGCGCCCCCAGCCTCACCCACACCCCTCCCCACCGCGCACGCGCAGCCACCTGCCCGCCCCGCCCTTCGCGACTCCGCCCAGAGCTGCGACGCACGCGCAGCCAAGCCGCCCGGCGCACCCTGACTCGGCCCTGCCGGCTTCAACTCCGCGGAGTGCGCCTGCGCGGCTCCGGGCGTTGCTTGGAGCGATTACGCCTGCGCTGCCGCTCCTGGCCCCAGCGCCTGCCGACAGCGGCCTTCCGCCGGAGGGAGCCGGAAGCGGGCTGGCGCAGGTTCCGCCCCCTCATGGCGCTGTTACCTAGCAACGGGAGACAACAGCGTGCCGGCCCGCGCCTGCCTCGGCGGCCTGAGGGGGCGGGCGGCGGGGCGAGGGCGCAGCGGTGGGAGGGAGCCGTTCGCTGTAAGCGGGCCGAGAGCGGGGAGGGAGGAAACGCGAGGCCCCCTCAGCGAGGTGGGCGCTTCCCCGTGCCCAGGGCCTCTCGGCCGGAGGATGGCGGCGCAGTGTGCCCAGGAGAGCATCTATAACCTCCTGCCCCGCCTGGAGGAGAAGCCTGTCAAACCTCCCAGGTACGTGGGTGTGACAGCACCACTTGCAGACACGGTGACTGGTTCTGGCAAGGCAATACAGCTTACGTGTAACAGGTGTTAAAAAAAAAATCTAGTTTTTGCGTAGTTATTGCCCCTCCTAATGAGTCACTAAATAACACCTGAGGGTTTACAGCCTGCTCCATGAGCTGATGATTCAGTTTGGTATCTTCAATGCCATCTTGTTCATTGACAAAGAATTTACAAAGCACTCTTTCCTCACAGAGGAATTACATGACATCTTTTTTATTCGCACTTCCGACAAATTTTCAGTGAGCAGCTGAAAAGTTGGGGGTTTTTAAAATTTTTCTCAGTGCCACACTTCCATTCTTTTCCTGTGTCAGATGTGTCTTCTGACATTGTTTCTTTTGCTTCTCTTTCTCACCCCTTACCTTAAAAACATTAAAAATGCCTTTTGCCCCCCTAGTATTTATTCCTTCGAGAGTTTTTGTAAAGTTCTTATTTGATAATTATGCAAACATATGTTGTATTTTCAGGTCCCTATTATTTTATATGAAAGAAAACTTACAGTTAGCATTGTCAGTGACAGGTTAATGTAGGTCATAACTCGATAGCTTTAAAATGAGTAGAAGTATCAGTGACACTCCTTGGAGCCAAGATAGTTATCCCTTTTCAGGTAAAAAGGTTCAGACTTGTGAGATTCCTAGTTCTGAACCTTTTCCATGTAAAAAATAGATAATAAATCTTTCTTTGTTTCCAATGTGAATGAAAGATACTTTTGGCAGACAGAGGAAAGTGAAATGATGGTGTGGCAAGGCACACAGCACACTAAATCCATTCCTGTCTTTATACCATTCAGGGATTTGGATACTGCATGACCATCAGGTTCAATTTAGGGAAGGGATTCCTTAGGTTGGATGCAATCTGACTAAATCCCCTTCTGATCTCATTGACTTCTGTTGTCACCCCACTTCCTGCTTTGGTTCACAATGTGCCAGATATCCAGCTCGTAACAACAGTGTCAAACCTGGTTAATAGCATGATCTGACCAGTTTTAACTAATGCATACAAAATCTAGGGTCTTTTTTTTTTTCAAATGAAACCATATATATATTTCACTCTCAAACAAGAGAAACCAAGGCAAGCATCCTCATTTTCCCCAACTTTGATGTCCCAAGATGACACCTAAGGAATAGTAACTGTCTTACAAATGTATTGTCTTTTCTCCCCTTGCCAAATAATGAATGGATTAAGATTCTCAAGTCCCCCATAACCATGTTTTCTTCATTGCAACCCTCTCTAACCCTATGTTATTGATGTATGACAGCATTTAGCCACTTTCTTGGCCTGAAAGGTCACTRAAAAAATAGAACTGCCATCTCTTTRTCCAAAGGAATGCCTATAGCTCTCTACAAAAGACATCTTCAAAAGACAACTTTAAACCTTATGCAAATATGTAATAAACTCAATGCTTTCTCCTTCACCTTCTCATTCCAGGACTGTGTGAACCCTACTAGGTCAAACTTCTCATAAAGTCACTATCTTTCTCTACTGGGTGGCTACAATGCCACTCCTAGCAAATGGTGAGAAACGCAATAATTTATGAATATAGTGGTTTTGTGCCTATGTCTATGGCTGTTTGCCATGAATTTAACAGAAAAAATAAATAAAACCTCATTCCTTATAACTAGAGGTATTTCTGGAATTACATATAGTCTTATATACATAATCCTCTTTCTGATTTTGGAGACCAAATCTCCAGAAGACAAAATGACTCCACATTTTTAATGAAGTCCTCTTACATTTTCTAATGTTGTGATCAAGTACAAATACATGTATCGGACATTTGCAGCTCATATACAAAAGCTTTTATCAGTGTTGCTACTGTGACTCCCATTCACTTGCCCAGCATTACCTCGTTTCTTTCATCCTATTTCAGTATTTCTGTAAAATACGTCGCATTATATGTAATCTTTTTGTTCTTTTTTTCCTTACCTGAAAACATAGTGTAGTTTTTTCATAAACACATTTTTTCTGTGAAAAAAAAGAGCAACTGTTCGTCAGCTTTTGTCTACCGTAAATTAATATGACATGTTTCCTAAAGATGGACAGATTTTAAAAGGTACAATGAGGAGTTCTGCTCCTTCACAAAAACATCTGTGACAGCTCAGTCCTTCAGACAGAGGCAAAATACTGCTAATCAGCTAATGATTGGCGAACATATTTCCATACTTTTGATTAAAGCAGAAGTTACAGTGCCATATGCAACATTAAACCAAAACAGCAGTGTGTGCATACCATGTGCATACAGCTTTTCATATCTGAGCCCTTACGGATTTTCACATTAGCTGTTTCAGTTAGTGCCAAAAACACCACCGATTACAATAGTTCAAGATCATTGTTTGGATCTGTGTAATATAAGAAACATACAGTTTGCTGTGCTATTTCAGAGCAGTCATCCATCCCATCTAATCTCTTATAACAGTCTCTACCAGATGGTTCAACAGGAATATTGAGACAATGATACAGTGGACAGTAATAAGATAAACTGATGATCAAGGACATTCTGTCCAACTCTCGACTATGTTTGACATGTTTTCTGAAGCATGAGGTTTTACATACCTCTAGAATATGTTTCATCCCATAGAATGAAGCAGCGAATGTTCTCATCAATACAGGTCTCATCTTTTTTGAAGCCAACTGAGCTTTTCCTGAGATACGTTTGATTGCTGTATTATGTAAGGCCCTACAATGTACTGCAACTGCAGCTTCTGAAACGGCCAAGATACATTGGCATTTGCATCTTTCCCATACTACAGACTTTCAAATACAGAAGATCCAGCAAAGCAGGTTCATGATTACTGTTTTCCTATAGATGCACAACAGCTGCATATTTTGGATGCGTTTTGGAACAAAAGAAATAGCCGTAAAAAAACCTTTTCAAAATGGAATTAGTTAAAAAATAAAGAACCAAGTGTGTAATGCATAACCTCAAAAAAATAATAAATTCACGTTTCTGTCAGACTTTCAGTAAGCAACACTCAAAGCAGTTTATTTCCAAAATTTAGGTTTTGTTGAGTTTCAAAATACCTGTTTTCACTATTTATATGAACAGTGCATACAAGAACTATTTCCCAAAGTGGGATAATACTGACCTGGGAGACACAACAGAGGAAGGAAGAAGCAAGCTAACTTCAGAATCAGAAGTACAACTTGTCAGTGCAGTGCTGGCCATAGCCTTAGTATGGAGGTTGTATGAATGATGGCCTTTATTTGGGAGAGAGTAGAAAACAAAATAGCTTAGGCTTTTGGCATGAGCTACTGCAAAAATGTATATTCTTTGAAGAAGTATTTTTAATAATTTTCTGATCTTTAACTTCTTTATGGCTATTTTTTAATGTCTAAGGTATATATCCACATTTAGACCATCCGTGAAATGTGAAGTAGCAAAAAATAAAGCTCAGTGGAAAACTATGGGACCAGCAAAAGTTGCAGTGCCATCTCCAAAAAACTTTCTGCAGAAACATTCAAAGGAACCCAAGCTACCAGCAAGTAAGTGTAGACATGAAAGATATGAAATGTATTTTTTTAATTTTAAAATTGATAATATTAATGTTGAAAGTAACAGTTAGTTATGGAGAATCAAATTTTTTTGATATTTAAAATAATTTTTGTATGCTGGGGCAGTTTCCATTGTTCCTTTTATAGCATCTATGATACCAAAATTATTTCTCTGTTTTACAAAAATGTTTCTTATTTATTGTGTAAAATACTGAAATAAGCAACAAGAAAATTATATATGTGATTAGAAAATACAGTAAGCATTTACTGTCATGTGGTACAAAACCAGCTGAAACATGAAGAGAAATTATATCTCTTTTGGCTGCAGCCATTCAGATGCTGAAGATGTGTTGATGATATGTTCTATCCTGCTGATATTTCAATTTGTAATTATGTAGTTTAGATTTGTACGCCATTCTTTTCTGCAACTGATCATTAATATTAAATTAAATAATACAAATGGGGGTATTAAAAGTGAGATGACTGTTTTCAATGCTTGAAGAGATATGGGAAAAGCATGTGTGCCTTCCTTGATGTTATAACCAACATACAGCTTTTACTCTTCAGCACTCATTGTCGGCTTTTAATCCTGTAGCATTAAATTGTCTGGCAGTGTTCAAAGCACAGAATTTTTTGGAGCGCTGCATGTCACAGAAATAAGAAAATTGGAATATTTTGTTGCAAAATGCATCCTATCTTTGGGCACAAACCATAATTCTGGGTATAAGGAGTTGACAGTTCTAATGTTCAGCCTCATGGCTGGTTCTGCAAGGGTGGACTGGCATTCTTAGTGCTGTTGGAGTTCTAAGCACATTGCTGTCTGAATTTGTGATTGAGTTCTAAAGTTTCAGCTTGAAATTGTTTCTAGCCTGGAAAAATAGAAAAGCTTAATGTAAATGTAAAAAAAAAGCTGTCTAAGAGAGTGTAGGAGTCCAGCACCCAAATTTGCGTGGCACACGGAAATGGCTTTAGCACTGAAAATACAGCCTGTCCCGGGAGGCTTTGGAGGCTTAATGCCTCAGGCAATATGGATTATTAGAACCTTAAGGTAAGCTTTGGTCCCAGAGGTCCTGCAGGCATCCTGGGTTGTTTTTGAATAAAGTCTTCACTTTTTCAGGAAATCAGAACAGTGTTCCGTGTACTGGAATGTAATAATACATGACATCTGAGCACGAATGCTTCCAAGCTCAAGACCTTGTTAGATTACCACACTAGTGTTTTAGATGGGCATAGGAAAGAAGGTTGATTTACCAATAATTTGGAGCAGTCTGTAAGATCTCTTTTAAGTACTTGTATTATAAAATTAGTGTTATCTACTTCAAATTTTCTATATATTGAGATACAGCACTCTGACCCATTTTTCTCAGACAAGCAGCTCACAGTATTTCTATTTCAACTTGTTGATTCAGGGCTTCATAATAGCAATATGTGCTTGGGTGTTTACATTTGGAGTCAATGTACCAGAGCCTCAAAATTACTATGACACATCATAGCTTCGATCCAGACTAGTAATTTCATTGCCATGATTAGATCCTAATAGATCTTGAGAAGGAACTGTATCACTAACTCAGAAAGTTCTTGTACCTTTGTTGGATGGAATTTCATACCTACCTCAGAGAAGTTACACTGCTTAATCACCTCTTTTAAAGCATGGCACTTTCATCACTTGGAATTTAACCAGTTATCAGTTGTATAAATGGGGTTATGGCATTGTCTTTATGGTATCTGTGCCGCCTTCAAAACTGGGTTTGATCCAACTAATTAAAAAATAGATTGCAAGGACAGAACAGAAAGATTAATTTTTTTTCCCTAAAGTCTGGGATAGTGTCATTCTGAGAAGCTTCAGAGATCTTGTTTTCAAAAGGACATCCTAAGAGAAACAGAGATTTAAGTCTCTGTGTCCTACAGTACTAAGTTATGGGAAGCTATCAGGTTGTGAAAACAAAACCCAGGAAAGCACTGGTTCGTGGGGTCAGTATCAGGAAACCAGCTGTTGTAGGAATGAGCTCTGTCACGTGTGACATTATAGTTATTTTTTGCCAAAGAAGAACATGAACTCAGACAACCTGAATCAAATCATTATCTCTGATAATGACTGTGAGTTACAGTTATATCTAGTGGGAAATATGGTGGGAAATGAATTGGCTTTCATCACTCACCTGAAGTCAGACTACTCAGGAGACTACTGACTTTCTGTTGGTGCCTTGGAGAAAAGATTACGCTAAAAAGGAAGAGTTTCTATATTCTCTGGAGAAAGGATTGTGAGAAGTTGTTTACGAGTGTTAGGGAGCAGCAAGAGCAGGGCTTTTCCCTAAGGGGAGGTGAGGCAGAAACTGAGGGCAGCCACAGTGCAGGCTGGGCAATGACCTCACCAACAGGGTGCAGTCCCACCACACCAGAAGCAGGCAAGCACAGCGAGTGGTGATGAAAATGTGTCCTATCAATGGCCTAGTGACCATCAGGAAAGATGGGGTAGTGGGCCAAGTCCATCCACTTACTCCACACAGCTCTTCAGGAACAGGACTAGGGGCARGCGTGGCTGAGACAGCCCAGCCAGGCACTGACAGCCGAGAGCTGAGCTGAAATGGGGTTCCTGAGCACAAGGGTGCGGGGTGGATGCCCCAGGTGAGGCTGGGCAGGGCCATTAATGCCTGAGGGCCCTGACAACGCGTGTCTCTAGTAAAAGTAGTTTTAATTACATTTGAAAGAAGTCACGTACTACTGCAGTTAAGAGGAAATGAGTGGCATATTATAAGGCAAACACATCTAAAACAACATAGTATTTCCTAGGTTATGAAACTTCTGTTATGCCAAACAAGCATACCTATTTTCATCATAGTACATTCCCAGTCAATTCTTTCATTGTAGATACAGTTGGTTTCTATTTTTATGTAATTTTGTACGTAATTTTTCCCTTTTGAAAAATGTAATAACATTACATTGCAAAGCTCTTCATGGTTATTGCTGAGAATGTTTACATGCTCAATTTGCAGGAAAAAAAGAACAGGATAGTAAGAAATTGCCTGTATTATCAGTGCCACGGAGGACAGATCACCCAGTTATGGGAATTCAGAGTAAAAAGAATTTTATAAATACAAATGCAGTTGCTGCTATCACAGGATTGCCTAAAAAGCCTCAACCTATTTATGTTGATAGAAGACAGGGAGATAAATATCTGCTTGAAACTTCAGGACTTGTTCCAAGATATATTAAAAAAAAGGTAAGTTTTATTAAATTATAGTGGAAATACTAGTAGCAATGCCTATTTTAGGTTCTCTATTGCATTCTCCTATGAAATGTTTATGATTCTTTTCGAGATGTTTAAATACCACTGCTGTTTGTGGTAGACCTTTGAAATTCATCAAGGAGAAATCACTAGCACTAGAGTTGTGCCTTGCCTTTGCTCTGTATTCACTTCCTTATGCTGTCAGCAAAAAATTGGCAGAATGATGCTTCTAAAGCAATAGCATATGTGTTGCATTGGGAACTCGGGGAGCAATGGGGAGACAAGTAGAGTTCTGTGATGAATGAATGCTGGCTCTTTAGGAAAGACAAGCAGGGAAGAAGAGGAGGGGTTACCCTTTGGATGAAGGAGCTGTTCAAATATATAGAGCTCTTCTATGGAATTGGCAACAGGCTGGTTGAGCTTGTGGGTCAGGATCAGAGGAAAGGCCAGYAAGTGTCAAAAGCGTGTTTGTTATGGACCATCCAATCAGGTGAGGAACTGGATGAAATCTCTTTAAGGAACTTGAGGAAATCTTCAGATCACAGTGCAGCTTCTTACAGAAGACTTCACCCTCCTTCATATCTGCTGAAAGGACAACACAATGGGATGCAAGCAATCCAAAAATGTTCCTGGAGCATGTCAGCAACAGCTTCTTAACACAGATGGTGGATGAGCCAACCAGTGGTCATGCTCTTCTGATTCTGCTACTTACAAATGAGAAAGAACTGGTCAGAGGTGTGATAATCAATAGTAGTCTTGGTTGCACAGGCCATGAAGTAGTTCAAGATCCGCTCCTCCTCGGGGAGGCAGGTGGTAGTGTACAGTCCCTGTACTTCAGGAGAGCAAACATCAGCTTGTTCCGGGAACTAGTAGGTAGGACCCAATGGGAGACAGCTCTGAAAAGCAAAGGAGCTTGAGAGAGCTGACATGCCTTTGAGGACAACCTCCTCCAAGCACCAGAACAGTCCATCCCACTACTCAGGAAAACAAGATATATCAGGAGTCTGGCTTATCTAAACAGGTAACTCATGACAGACCATTATGCAAAAAGAGACATGACATATGACATAACTCATGACAGACAAAATGCAAAAAAGTGAACCCGCAGTGCTTGCAGTACCTTTGCATGGCTAAACATATATATAAACAATGCTAGTCATAGTGCTACCCAACACTAAAAGATTTGTGAATTGTTTAGCATTTGGTAGAAAGAAGGTAGTCTGGTACCTTCTGGCAGAGCTAGATAGGCTTCATCTTACAAAGGATAAGGCGAAACAGATGTGTTCCCCCAAGTACATCTGGGATATTCAGGAATTATTTTTCCTCCCACAAACACAATTCTGCCACATCCAGTATGGGATAGTTTATCATTCCTAACTAGTCCAATTTTCATGTATGTGTTAACACTATTCACTCTCTTCTGTGGCATGCAATGTTCAGCAAAAATCAGGGTACAGGAAGACCTTTCAAAGAAAGTATCTAAGGAATGTGTTTCAGAACGTAAAATCTGACACCGTATAAAAATGTAAAATAGCTTGCTGTCATTAACGGGTTTCAAACTCCTCGCTTAGCCATCAGTTCTTATAAATAGACGTTTTGGTTTCTGGATTCTCTTGTCTTCCAAGGTTGCAAAAATAAATTGAAGGGAATTGTTTATACATTTTGCTTAGGCTACAAAGACAATCATGTTTGATACTTCTAAGAACACAGTGATTTAAGATTTTATTGCTCGGTGGCACTAAATTGCATTTCAAGCTGTCTTTGCACATGTAATATACTATGGATGACAGGTATGTCTTTGTTTCCTTCTTAAAAGCACATATAAGAAACTTCTTCCTTACCCTTATAGGATTATGGTGTTATACCAAAGTATGTAACACAGAGAAATGAAGAAATGAAGAGAGCTCAGAAAGAATATGAGGCCGGTGTCTTGGAGCATCTCAAGAAAAGAGCCATGAAACGGCTATCTGATGAAGAAAGGAGAAGTCTTCTGCAGGTGCATATTTTGATTTAGTCTAATTAGTAACATGTACAAAAGATTAATAAGTTAATGTAAGTCCATATAAATAATTAAAGTATAGTAGATTTTTTAAGCGAGGCAAATGAGTTAGCTACTTTTTCACTAGATGGAGCTGTAGAACAGTTGTAAACTGAACTGAAGGGAGCTGATTTAGCTACAGTTTTAGTCCAGTTTAACAAGTATTTCAATTCTGTTAGATTCCTGTCTCCCTTAATGACTTGGACTTTCAGTGAAGCTTCAAAGGAATGCAGAAAATCACCTATACGGATTTAGTAACAGTTCTGACTCTCTAATTGTGAATCATGGAAAAATAATTTTTTTTTTTTTTTTTTTTTTCCTGATGCATAACATTGCCACTTTTATTGGCAGTTTCTATCTTCATATTGTGACCTCACTGACGAAAGCATAAGGTCATGCTTTAAAATGTGGCAAAACCAGAAAACAGGATTAAATTGCAATATATTTGTAGAACTATGACTGGAAAAATTGTGTTTTGTCAAGCTGTTTTGGATACTGTCTTTCATATAGTTTTTATTGCACAGGATTTTCCAAAGAGAAAGAATACCATAAAAGAAGTAGAGCGGAAAAGAGACATTTTAAAAGTATATCCAGTCCTTGAACTGGAATTTCTCATGACCACATTTTAGCGAAATTTCCTATGAAAATGAGGCTTACATTACTGTTATACCTGTTTATCGGTCTGTCCCTTAATAACTTGATCTTAGCAGCCACCTGAAACAAATTAGCAGGTGGATGGACATCTCCAAGATGCTAAATTCCCACAAAAAACCCAGCACGATATCTAGAGAGAAAACACAGTGTCTAACTCACTTGCAAAGATTAACTGGCTAATCAGCAAGATCCAAAGTAGCTATCACGATGGCGTCTCTTGCTTATGCAGCAAGCAGTAGAAGCTAGGAAGGAGTATGGGAGAGAGGTGAGGGTATTGTATTGACAGCAATATAAAGAACATAACAGCAAGGGTGAAGATTAAAATATTTTTATGGTGGGAAAGGCATGGGACAAGCTGATGGTCTAGCAAGTTAACTGCAGCAAAAATATATGTGCAAAAAGGCATGTGAGTTCAGCTGCTCACAGTTCTGCATTTAGTTTGATTAAAATTATGTTCTATATTTTTAAAATACAAGAGTGCACTGAAATATTTTTAATTCAAAAGTTTTTAGATTTTTTTATTAACTCAGTATTTTCTTTAAAATTTTTTGAAAAAGTTTGCCCTTTCATGGGCCAGATTACTTGTACAGTTACATTATCAGGAGGAATTGGTGTCCCCAGGGTATGTGGCTTCTGCCCAGTGCTCAGCTGCAGACATATGGGAATTCCTGTCTTTTAAAATAATTGACATTGCTAGTGAACACATGTGCACTCTCTGATTTGAGAGAATATGTGGCAATAGATGTCTGAGAACAAAAATCAAGCCTCATGAACTTACAAAAATAAAGGGAAATAATTTGTGCCAAYATTTTTTTGAACTTTCTCTCCATTATGCTTACTTTGGTTGGGGTTTTATGAGAATAAAAGATTATGTTGATAAATGCAGTACATATTTCTCACTGATCCAGCAGGTATTAGAATTCCTTATACAGAGTTAGCTACTCAGTTTGTGATCTAGCCCATCGCAATAGTGGTCAGCATATTACATTGCTGTCAGAGGAGCTGTGAGGGAGATTTTTATGTAGGGAGTTATGATCCGCTTTTGCTCTCTCCACTCTGTAGGCATAGGGTAAATTGTGATGAGTGCATTCTCTAATGTGTTTTAAAACTCACTGTTTTCGGTGATTTCCAAACCAGTTTTTACTAATGTACACAAAGCAGAATTATTTAAAAGAAGCTATGAATGACTATTCTATGAAAGTTTTGGAAATACTGTATTTATTTTCATGGCTATATATTTGTAAACTATACCTTACGCCTGTTAGACTAGGAGCTTTGTTTAAGTACTTTACAGCCTTGGATTGCAAAGACAGGTAGCATTACAAGACAGTAAATAAATGGGCTTGTTACTCTTAGTTTCACATGTTGAGGTAGGGGTTTTAAATATATGTAGATATTTGTATACGAAGATTGTTGGAGTAACCTTTATGGACAACACTTAGATGCTTAATATGAATATGCAAAAAGCACAATTTGCTATGCAATAAATACACTGCTTTGAATCAGTAAAACATTAGTTCGTATTAAAAAGTATGTTTTTCTTAGTCAGTATTGGCAGGGAGAGGTCATTTTTTTCTGTTAAATCAATCCATACAGTGGACAAAAGTAGACAAGTTTTTAAGCACAAGAGTCCTTGAGTTCTGAAATAGAAGGAACAATCTTCAAAGCTAGATATGTATTAAGAATAATTCCTCTAAATTTAACTTCAGTATGTTAATCAATGAGCCAATCTGGGAGAAAAGGTGCTTAACAATAGTGGAGAAGAAGGACATGAGGTTAGAAATCACAACATGCCATGAAATCAGTGTGTCAGCTGAATCTGGTTTTAGTTATGGAGGAGAGTTGAAAACTTTAGTTCCCAAGACAGTAACTTAAGTTCTTCATTTTTGAAGATACTTTGTGATCTCCTCTAAGGAAACAAAACTGAGAGCCAAAAACATTTTGGAAAAGTGTTTTCTCACTGATAGCCATATTGTATTATTTACTGATTGTTGTATGAGTTTCCTTTTAGTAGGTGTGATTATTAAGTTCACCCTTACAGTTTTCATGAGGGCATTTGATGCACTGAATAAACTCTACTAAATCTTCATATATGCATGTATAGGATGTGTAGATTTTGATTATCGTCTTGAGGCGAGAAAGTAAGAGCAATTGTTGCAGTAGTTGTGAGGATGTAAAGACAAGTTTTAAATTTTATTTTTCTACCACAGTCTGGTTCCATTCAGTATATATTGGTGGATAAAAGATTGTCTCTGATGTTGAATTAACAGGTTTACGAGCACATTTCAGATGATTGCATGTTTTTTTTAGGCAGGATTTTAGTCTTAGGCTTTTATATATGGAAGATACAGGTCACTTTATCTAGTAAGGTAATTCTTTGCATAGCAGTAGTCAAGAGAGGTAGCAGTTACTGAAATTATTGATAGGGTCAGTGATAGCTAGGGTTTTTTTTAGTCCAAATGATAAATAAGTTGCCTATAGATGTTATTGTAAATGTAGATTGGGAAGGGAATGCAATTATTTAGGATTTTTTCAAAGTTGTTCATAGAAGTTAAAATATTGTGGGATCAGTTTCRTGTCCATGGTCTGAGCAAAGTCTCAATTACGGAAAATGAAGCTAGTGGTGAGCTGAACTGAAACTGCCACTGAATTTTGGCTGGAGTTCCCAGTATTGGTACTCTTGTGATTACTTAAGGTAGGTAACACCACTGTGTGTGACATGGTGATATCTGTGGTAGCCAGGTTGCTGTTCATGGGGAAGTGGTTTCTGTAGTGCAGTTTGTAAGATATTTCCTGTTGCATTTTGGAGAAAACATTTGAGTGAAACGAGTTTTGAGGCAGCTTTTATGAATCCTAGTAGTTCCTCAGGGAGCATACTAGCATTAGATACAATGGAGCAAAGTTGCCTACCTGTAGATCGTGGAAAGCATAGAACGTCTCTTATATAGAATAAGGAAGAGTCACTCTTCTTTTACCTGGTGCAGTTTTTCTTGAAGAGACTGAGGACTGGAAATGAAGTGTACAGACTTCCTTGAGTTCGTGGTGGGCTACAGAGTTGACTGTTAGTCAAACTGACATACTTTTTTTCAGTTTAGCGTTTTTGTAGCTCGTCCTTCATTGGCGAATTTAGTTATTGTTTTTTTGCCCCTTAAAGACTGTATTTTTTTCTCCCCAAGGCACAGAGTTTTTTAAAGACCATTCCTTATATTGTATCAGAATGAGTCAAAATTATTTCTGTTGCTGACTTTTAAGCATTTAATTTCATCCAATTAAGATGATTAAACATTATCCATATATTTATCTATTATTTTAACATTGCAATGACACTTATCAAATGCAATCTTAACAAAAAACCCTAAGTAGTTTATGTGCATATTATTCTTAATGAAGTAAGTTTTTCTCATCTATTTCCTTTTCATGTAATGRCACTAGGGGCTGAAAAAGAACTGGGAGGAAGTGTATCGTGAATTTCAGGGTCTTTCAGTAGAAATAGACACCATACCCAAGAAGCTATATAAAGAAAAGCTGGAATTACAGATGAAACAACTGGAGCATGACATAGAAGTAATTGAGAAGCACAAAGTTATCTACATTGCAAATGAGTAAGGACTGTTTTTCAGATATTGCCTCTTTCTTCCTTTTCTTTTTCTCTATCCCTACATCTCCAAGAACTGCCCCCTAAATTCTAGAAGAAATTGACACCGCCAACTATTCAGAAGGAAATACTCAACTAATATAAGTATGTAGCTTCTTAGAAAAGTTGTTACATATAGCTCTCATCTGTATAATTCATGAAACGTTTTGAAATAAAATTCTCAATTAAATTTTGGGTATAAATCCATGAATTTAATCTATTATTCTGTGTAATTTTTATTAACTACTAAGATTTCTATAAACATCATACAAAAAGCATAAAAAATACTGTTTCATATGTTTGGAGCACTTCTTTCCTTGCATAGCCAAAACAAAGTGAAATAATTGGCTGCTGAAGACAGCTTGGTAAATATAACTTCAGGGTGGGATGGCTTCTGGACTAGTTATTAAAGAGCAGTTGCGCTTTACTTAAAAGCTTGAGCAATTGTATTTCTAAACAGCTTGGCTACTGCATAACATATTGTGTACTCATTTTTAGTTACCAAAACAAATTTTTACAGTGGAAGACCATAATAATATAGGCTTCATGCAATACAGATACCACATGTAACTTGCTGTGTGTGTTTATGAATAAATAATTCTGTAATACTATAGTAAATCTACAACTAAAGTAGAAAAATGTGTTTTGATTGCTAGTATGTGTGTAATGTTAGAATGAAAGCAGTATACTAGCATGTGAGTCAAGACCTAGGCAGAAATTATATCCACACACTATACTGCAATTATTTGCATAAAAAGAAAAATTGTTTTTCTTTCCTACTGCTTAACCTTTGCTTCAGAACACAGCTTTTTCTGTATGGTATCAATCATTACCACCAGCGGCTGTTGTGACATCATAGTATCTGACATCAGCAGAGGATGAAGTAAAAAATGTCAAATGAACTATTAAAAGCCAAATTTTCACGTACATTAAGTTCCTTTCATAAATTTGTCAGGGAAAGGCTTTGAAGACTTCACATTGATTCTAGGCTAT
Organism: Oceanodroma leucorhoa; assembly: GCA_030449065.1. NCBI lineage: Eukaryota > Metazoa > Chordata > Aves > Procellariiformes > Oceanodroma > Oceanodroma leucorhoa. Next base: position 4,907,175 of record JASVER010000018.1, on the reverse strand, counting down.
ATTTCTTGTGCATCTTAAACTTGTCTATGACATACACTAGGAAAGCGTGGGTGAGCAGGAATGTGTATTTTGTTCTTTGTAACTTACTGTTMAGCAATCATGTTTATTTTTGAAAGATATAAGCTGGAAGAAAGCTGTGGTTTTGTAAAATATGAATTTCATTTACTGTTTACTCAAAAGAATGACTTACACTGTATGTTTTAACAAAACCACACCAATTATAAGCACTTAATAACATGTCACATTATCTCCTAGTGAAGTACAAGATGCCTTTCTTAAGAAATGCAATATAATCAAACATGGCTGTTTCTTGTGGCTTAAAATAAAAAAACTAGATTTGACTCCAGCGTGCATTCCCACTGCCTCACTCTCAGTTTTTAGTTACTCATAGACCATTTCGCTGAGTTAGGTTAAGGATCTGGGTTTGGTTCTTCCATTTATCATCAGTGCTAACTTTATGGAAATGCAAAGTAGGTGATGGCCTATCCCAAAATTTGGGACAAGCAACTAGGCCACACTTGGAAACATTCATCATTCACTGGTAATAACGACTTCATTTTAAAATTGTCAGAAGGATATTAGTATATTACTGGGAAGTTAGGAAGTGAATGGGAAGGGACGCAAAAAGTATTCCTGCTACAGGAGAGGGAGAGACTAAAGCCAGTGCACTTCTGTAGCTGAGTGGGCTGTCACTAGTGTCTCCCAACAGTACTGTGGGTTTTTTTTTTGCATAAACCTCATATAGCACTTTGCAGGCAGCTCCACAGCCACACAGGATGTTCCCCTCTTGAGAGAYGTGAATAGCTTCTGTCACCCTGTGGGGAGGTTGTAACTCCTTCCATCTATTTTGATGTGTATTCCATACGACCTACCAACACTTCTGATTATGGAAAAAGTATATTATAATGAAAACCATTGGAAACACACACAGAAGGATAACATTCTTACCCTTTAACTCTCTCTGGGAAGTTTGACAAAATAAATTTACAGAATCCAAAGAATGTAACTGTGTATTTATACGTTCAGGAAATGCCAATAATTTAAGGTGTAATGTTCATGAATCAACTAACGTGTACCATCAGTCTAACTAAAGTAAAAAGGTGAATAAACTTAATTGTTCTGATAGAATTGTTCCTTCATAAAAGATATTTAATATTAACAGAAACAAGTCTCAAATTGTTTTTATTGGGCAGCTTTTCTCCAACCTGTATCTTCAGAACTGTAAGTCCTCAATATGATAATCTGTTTCTGGAACTCCCTAGAGTCAAGTTGGGTTGAGACCCAGTGTGCAGCCCTGAGAGCAGAACTTTTGGTGTGATATTTTGAAACAAAAGGAAATTATAATGTTTTTTAGTTTAAAAAATGTTTTAAGTTGTCTCCTTGGTTAAAAAAAMCCACTAATGTATAAAGACATAGCATCTTGGACATTTCTTAACATCACAATTTAACATTAAGATTCTTGTCTCTTGTGGCTTTGATTTTACTTACAGATTAATTAGTTTTCATCAGCAGGAGCTTCCAACCTCCCCCCCCCCCATTTTTACCGTGACACAAGCTGCTGGAAGTTTTACTGGGGTTTTCAAATATATTCTGAGCACTTGCTGAGGGTGCAAGCTGTGTAACTAAGCAAATGAGTTAAGTGTGTAATTCAGAGTTATGGTGCCAATGGTAACCTTTCTACTGACTGCGACCAGCTGCACGAGTAAAGAAAACAACTCAAGACTGATCAAACACTTTCCTACAAACAACTGCGTTTAGAATAGATGGAAGCCTTTTATTTTTCCACACTTGGTCTTTCCAAATCATAATTTCCAGGTGTTTCACCTTCACAAATAGACCAAAGAATTATACCAGCCCTAGCTGGAATAGGGTTTAGTCTTCAGAAGTTCAATACATTTTTGCAAAGATAAAAGTGAAATTTCAATAAAATTGTTTATTGTGGGCTATCACTGAAACAGATCCAAATCACACAAGCTGTGGGACTTAACACTTTTCTGTAATGAAGTTTGAACCTCACTTTGCAAAACCAGCCACCGCTGTGGGAGTTCTGTCCCATAAAAGTAGGGCTAAAAAGTAGCACTAGCAGTTGAAACGTTCTCTAAATTCACTAGTCAATTACTGATAATAAATGGAATAATGAGAACGAAAATCCTCAAAATGCTTCTAGTACTTCATAATTATTTTATTAAGCTGATATTTTTAAATGGTCAATATTAAACTGGATAACCATCACGAAACACATGCTAAATGTGGGATGAATGCTCTATTGGTCAGTAGGAGTTGTGTTGCCACAAACTGAAAATATTTCCTGTTGGAAGTTGTGCATGACAAAACTGTGTGTCTATTTTTTAAAAATAGCAACATAAAATTATGATAAATATCTCGCTGGCTGTTCTTCAGAATGAAACTATTTATATCCGGGAAGGAAGGGATCAGATATGGCATCGTCACAAACACAGGGAGTTCCTGATTGCGTGGCTCCGATAGAGCTGCCTCGAGCGAGCATCAGATCTGACAGGAGCATATGGGCTCCATGTAGCTCGTCTCAAAGCACGGTGGTTTCTTGGGCTCTGGATGCATTCCTGGGGACTAAGCCTGGGACAGTTCCTCAAAATCTTCCTCGCTGAGGGGTAACCTCATTCCCCTCATGAAGCAGTAAGGGCAAAATTCTGCGGGAGAAATAATATGGGAGAAATTCCTCCACGATTTCATTTTCCTTAGTGTCTGTAGGTGGGTTTTATTTATAGGAGGGCATGTTCTGCCCCTTTGTATGTTTTTGCGAAAAACTGGCATCACAAACTGCTGCTGTGATCACTCTGCCACAAAGCTAAAATCTAGCCCTTTCACTGGCATGTGTTTCAGGGAAAACAACATATCTAACAATTTCAGCCCTAATGAAGGCAGGCATCTTTCAGATAAGAAAACTTCAGATATATGCAGATTAATGGGAGTCCTAGATAAATGCTAGTCCTAGTCAATGCTTTCATCCTTGGCTTTATGATGCTTATAATATTAATAATATAATTACAGGAGAGACAGGTGGCAAAACCTATTATTAAGGTTGCCTGACATTTCCCATAGCCAGGGAAGCCAGCTGCTGAGCTCTGCAGCTGATGGGGATCACCCACCCCAGTAACTAGAGGCGGACTGAGCCTGACCAAGCTAAGGAGGACTGGCCATTTCTCCCCATGAGTGGACATCTGAGGTAGTGACGTATACTCGACTGCTGAATGCCTAGATTGCAATTTTTTTTCATTCTGACTTCATCTTGCTCCATCTCCTTTTTGTTATGTAATGTTACGCTAACAAAATATGAGTAAATTCAGGGTTTTCATCCTTCAGGCTAAGCAGTAGCATTATGGTAGGAATCCAAGGTGAGATGAGTTTCTTGTTTTATTCTTTACTGTTTAAAGAGTGCTGAGGTAAATGTGACTTCCATTTCACCAAGTTATAAAAAACATACTTTTTTTTCTAGACTGTACCTCCAACAAATGGCTGTGGATGAGCAGGCATAGCCAAATAGTAGATGACATTTATGTCAGCTGGTCTTGTGGATGTTGCTGTGAGGATGAACTTCTGTTCAGTCACAGTAGTAGTGTGTTAACTCATTATTCCATGCCTGCCTCCACAGCATGGAAAAATTTACACAAACATGCAAACACTGCAGTAACTTTGTCTTAAAATGTTCTTTGCAACAGTGCCCACCAAAAATTTAACATCTGAGCTGCTGGTGAGCTGAGATTAGGGCTYATCTCACTGACCTGTGCAGTTTCCTTGAACTCCCCTGGCACTGTAGCCAGTTGTTTCTTGTTTTAGGCTTAGATGGTAAGTTATCTGTCATGTGGATCATCTTTTTCTCTCTTTGCTTAGTGTCTGACACAAATTTTTGTCTGTAAGTAGAGCTCCTACGTGCTTATAATAATAATAAATATGATCATCTGGGGATGAATTAAGACCATGCAGTAAAAGGAATGGATTCAAGTTGTTTACTAAAAGGATGTTTTCCAAGAACTCTCATCTCATTTGTTTCAGCAACTGGAAAGTAGGAGTTGAAGGAAGAGAAATGAGATTTAAAGCACTTAACTTATTCCCTGGAGCAATATGATTTATTCATGTCTTTGTCAGAGAATGTTTTTGAAATGCAATGGTAAATGACTTATACCTGGCTTTTTCACTGGTAGCCATTAATACTGCATTTCTCATTCTTGGGGTTCCTGACTTCTGCAATTTGAGCCCATATGTTTTAAATACAGGATATGTGTGCCTAAAGTTAGAAGCTATGCTTTGAACCTAGGCAGCACTATATAAGTTTGAAAACTATTGTCTCAATAGTTTTGAGACACTCTCTCTCACTCAAAATTAATGAAATTAATGTTTAATTTGYTCTTGCTAGGTGAGAGCCCCCATATGGAAAATTCAGGTGACTCAATCCTCTAATTCCCAGAGCTGCTGTAAAGATAGACAAGTACCTCTAGAACTGTTCCCATATTGCTTTGAGGGCCATATTAAAGCTGAGGAAGCAATCTAATAATTCTCTCTTTAGAGGAAAAAAATTCAGTAGTGTTCAACATGTGGCCTCAAGCACTGCACAATGAAGAAACAACGACGTTTTGCTGTTTGCTCGGGAGAATGGTCTGTCTTTTACAGAAACGATACAATTAGCAAATGGTCTAAATCCAGCATTCCAGCGCCCTCAGGGAGCGGGTCAGTCTGTGCAGCAACAGAGCTCAGGGGTTGGCCGGCCATGAACATTTAGCTGCCTAYGCTACGGGAGAACTTGCTGGACCAGATTCCGCTTTTCAATACACTTTTATTACTGCACTGTTTATTCTAGGCAAGCTGTGAAGTATACAAAATTACATCAAAGACGACTGAGCTATTTTGGGGGRAAAAAAAAAATCCTTAAACTGTTAATTTGTTTACTTGTTTAAAACACTCAGGATTCTTTTGTTTTGCAGATTTTCCCAAATTTGCTGTAGTTTATTAAAAAAAAGAAAAGAGAGGGGTGAAGCCAAGTGAACAACCTCCTTTAAAAAGAAAACAAACTCTTAACAGTTAAATTAATTACATTGGGTGTGACTCACTATATATTTACAATTCCCTGACTAGTTTTCATGGCCATGCATGATGAATTTGTCATAGGATATGATGTGAGCAGCATTTCTTGAAAATAATGCTTTATTATTCAAACGTCAATACTTCTCAATAGCTGGTTAAGGGAAATATTTGCATAATATTACGAGGGAAATAAAGTTTATTCTAGTATTAAAGGACAAAAGGAAATTTTGGTTTGTGTTTATTTCAGGTATAAAGAACTCTATATTAATAACATGAACCTCAAAAGCAGGAAGAGTATCTTCAGGAGCCAGGAAATTGCAAAGTGAAGCTCTCGCTGCTCTAGTCTGGCACAGTGAGATTAATAACAAACAAAAATGTAGTTTTGTATTAAAGATGTTTATCATGGACCAAATAAGTCAAAGCCCAGAATTCTGTCAAGCAGTGCCTAACACTGATTTAAAGATCATAAAAAATTAAAAMCCTAACATCTTGAATGGCAGCTTTTAGGCATTTTCTTGATATCAGAATTATCGTAGTTAATTTTCAAAGCCTAAGTCAGTCTCATAGACTCGGTACAGGTTAACTGCGATAGCTAAATGCTCCGAGTTTCCCTCGTGGATCTTAGATGCTGCAATTGCTTTAAAGCTGAAGTTTCCAATTCCCCGAGGTGCTCATTCTGCTGAAATTGAAGGTGGACAGAAGCTAGATTCCAGCTTGCAGTGCCACTCCATCACCTGCACAGTACAGTAGTCACAAAGGGGAAGTATAGCATCTATACTACTGTGCATCGTAGGATGCTACCTAGCCCTGTCTAATTGGACTGCTTTTCCTACGGTCTCCCTAGGTTCTTGAATGTAGGGGAATGGTTTGAAAAACTGCTTCATGTTCTCCTAGATGTCTGTAACACTGTCTGGCAAATATGTTCTGCTGCACTCAGGGCCTTCAGCAGCCACCCTATGGACTGTGTAACTGCCTCAGGTAATGCAAAAGAATGCAAAATTCTGCAATATATTAAAGCTGAATATGAAAGCAACATGCCCTAAAGAACTGTATCTGCTGGACTTTTGTTTTTAATATTCTCTTCAGTGACCATTTTTCCCAAAAATGTCTTTCTCTGCAACAACTGGGGGGTTCGCTTACCTTGTAACCACCAAGAAATGCAGGTTTATGCTTGATAAGATTGTTTACAGTTCTGCTGTTCACATAACAGCTGTAGCAACAGGCAGAACCAGAATAAGAGCTCTTACTTCGTGCTCTAATTGGCAAGCTTCTACCTAGGTAAGCCATACCTCTTGAAATATTCTGGATTTTCATGCTTTTCTTGTCTATTTTTGGTGTTTAAACTGAGCTGTCAAATGTTTGTTATAACTTCTTGGGAGGAGAATACGTAATGGAGTTGCAAAGGCTAACAGGTAACTCCATGATGTTTGTCTTGGACTGCTTTCTTGATATATCCTTGCCCCCAGCCTTCTATTTTCAATATTTGTTGTGAGAGGGTGGATACTACATGTCCTGCTTTTATCAGTAAGAGGGTAAGAGAGGAAAAGATATGTAACTGAAATTCTAAAGTTTGTTCTGTAAAGGCCCAAGATATAAATACATTCACAAGGGATTTGCATTTTAGTCTTAATTCTGCTTTGTTTCTCTGTGTGTCGCTTCTTCCATCTGCTCCTTTATGTCTTTTGGCTATGTGTCCAGACCTACCCGGACCTACTTGTAAGTACGATCTACCCTATTTTCTTTGTTCTCTCCCCCTTTGATCATTTCCCATGGTTGTATATCTAAAAGTGTTTATTCTTTTCCTCCTATTTTTAGTTTATAAACAAACAGCTAAACAAAGATAATAGGAAAGTTTTTCAGAATGCTTACAGTCTTTTTCACAGCTAAGACTCTGATATCATGTTTTAAATAATTGTATTTTGGCCCTAATTAAAAAACACTTTGAAAATCTATTCTAAATTCATTCATTCTATACCAGTTCATACTGTAAAAAAAGTCAACATTATAAACAATGTAAGTGCATATACCTCCACAGCAAAATCCTTAGCAGCTTAATTTCCATCATGCACAAAGAACCTCAGTAATTCTAGTTTCTTTTAATTCTGTGGGTTTACAGAATCACAAATTTGTCTCATKTGCAACTAAACTAAAAAAATGTATTACATTTTATGCCACTGAAAAAACCTTACATGGAGAAGAGCAACTTTGTGGATTGGACCGGTGGCTGTTGACAGCAGCACTACCCTTCAAATTGTACCCCAGCTAAATTTATCTAGTTTTTCATTTTCATATTCTTATTTATTGCTATTAGTGAGACACGACACTTCATTATACTTCTTAAGTGAGCCCTGTAAAATTGTTAAAGAGAAGAATACCAAAAGGAAGACTTGACAAAACACAGTCGTCCAACCTTGACGGGAAGAACAAACATTTCCTGCTTAAGTTTTTCAGCACAATGCCAAAGGAATTTATTTTTTAGTATCTTGTTCATGTTAATCTTTTCCAAATTGTTAAGCTTCTGTCTGTGGTGTAGTTAGAACAATCTCTTGTATTCCAGCGGTCTGATAAAGAATGTGGTTAAAAAAGACAGAAAACTCTRTAATAGTAAAATAGCAAACAGATCTGGCCTCATATAAGAAACAAAGCATTTATCACAAGATAATTTTCAATTGCTTTAGTACTTAGCCAGACTTTAATTGGTGATTCATTTATAGAAGCCTATTCCTAGCTCTTCATTGTCCTATCAGTTCTAATGTAAGTGCACTGACAGGATGCACCTAAAAAACAGCCCACGTTGGACACCAAACTCCGACTGTAGACACACCCATGGCGCTCTCCGATTCATGTTATGACTTGTGACTTCCAAGTCTCAAAGACTACATTCTAGAAAGCAGTGTACCAAATTAAAAAGCCTTCCTACTTGGTCTCTAAGAGCCCCTCAGGTATCACTAAGCTTATTTCATTATGCCCAGGTCTCTCCTAAACCCAACTTTTTCTTCCTCTAATAATTTCTAGTATACAAATGGCAGAATTCTACCAGTTGTATATTTAACAGATAAATACCATGAACTATTGCCAACTTTCACTTATAGGAAAGTGGAATACTTTCTTAAAAGCTGTAATTTTACCCACAGTGGACTGAGAGGCTGTTAGCATTTTTCCCAAAAGGATACAAAAACGATAGAGTAAGTCCAAATTTGAACTTCTTATATGGATATATAAAGGCAGACAATGATCAGAGCAATCCAAGAGAAGAAGAAAGCTCCTTCTGTGAGGCTGTGAAAGCAAAATATTAATAATAATTTTTACAGAACTGGAAGGAGGATGGCACAAGGCAGCGTGGTTCCTGACCTGTCCTCCTTCTACTGGACAACCAGCATGAGAAACATGGAGGTGGGCTGAAGGCATTGGGAACACACCACTTGCTCCAGCATGTGCACAGTGGTGGGGAAGAAGGAGCACCAGTGCAGAAGTCAGCAAAGATGGAAAGCAAGATTAATGAATTATTGGAAGTTTGCTTTCTGGCATCCTATTTCCCCTCCCGGAGCATAAGCAAAAACCTGTTAAAATGTCTATTTAAACCACACCATCTTAATCTAATCTGCTAACTCATTCATTAGCTCTGTCCAAACCTTCCCAGCAGGATGCCCCATCCTGCCAGGCTGCTGCTGGCGCTGGCTTCTTCCCGCCGCACCTACGCCTGTGGCTGCCTCCACCTCTTACCCCATTTCGCAGCGAGGCTAACCCGCCTGCAGACACCGCTGTGCCCTGAACTCCTGTCCCAGGGCTTTACATAGTTTAGCYTATGCGCTACAGTCTGTATTTCGTCTCCTTTAGACCTTTAGCAGTTAAGCTTGCCACGGCATCAGAAAAGCTGATGAGTGCCTGTTTGGTGAGCCCCGGCTGCCGGCGGTCACACCGCAGGCTCTGTTCCCCGAGGAGGCGGAGGAACCGGCCCCAAACACAGCGGTGCAGCCCCCCGCCCCGGGGCCAGCCCCCTCGGGCACGCCGCAGCCCGGCGGGCGCCAAGCCCCTCGCCACCGCCCCCCCGCCGCGGCGCAGCTGCCGGCGCAGCGCGGACCCCGCCGCCGCTCCAGCCCCGCTCTCCCGGCCGGCCCCGCCCCACCGCAGCCCCTCGGGCGGGCGCGGAGGAAGATGGCCGGGCAAGGCGGAAGCAGCGCGGAGGTGCAGAGTGGCGGAGGCCGCGGAGTTGTGGTAAATGCAAGCGTCGCCCGGCCCGCCCCGGCCGCTCGGCCCCCGCCGGGCGCTGACCCCCCCCCCCCCCCCCCCCCCCCCCCCCCCCCCCCCCCCCCCCCCCCCCCCCCCGGGCCCCGGCACCGCGCCGCTCCCTGCGCGGCCCCCACCCCGCGGCCGTCGCCAGCCCCCGCCTGGCCTCTCGCGCCCGCGGAGCCGCCCTGTGGGGGTCCCCGCTTGCGCCGGGCTCCCCCGGCCGGCACTTGGGCCGCGTCCCCTCAACCTGCTCTCGTCCCCGCGGTTGCGTTGCCTCACGCCACAGCCCGCCGTCCCCAGCCCTGCTGGGGCTGCCGGGGGGGGGACGGTGCTTGGCCAGGCCCGCGCGCTGCGGCGGGAAGGTGCGTGTCGGGCTCCCCGGGCTAGAGGCAGGCAGGGTGGCCGGCTCCCCGGGCTTCACCGGGCTGTTGGCTTCCACCGTGGAAATACGGTCCTGAATTACCCCGAGCGGCGGCTGTGGCTGTGCGTTTCACCAGGTTGCTTGTGTGATTGAGATCAGGATCCCCAGGGATGCCGACGTGTCTGGCCCCCACCGGAGAGCTTAGAGGCCTGTGRGGATCTGGGAGCGCTGTAAAAGCACGCTCTTAGGCTGCTCCTTACTCTTCTGCGGTGGGAAAAAGCCCGAACATTGGCAGTGAGTTTTGAATCCCTGTGGGGCTGAATAAATTATACAAAAATAAACTAATATGCTCGTTATTCTGAGAGACAAACCAGATTCTCCTGTGAAACAAATACCATCACTGCCGCCACCTTAGGTATGTTCTTATTTTATTGTGGCACTGGGATTTTAACCGAGTTGCTGAACAGCCGCCCAGGTCGTGGCTATGGGCTCTGTGTAGGCAGTGGTTACAGTCCTACAGTGGCGCCCATGCCAGCGTCCTCTCTATCCCCTTCCAAAGAAACCCGTCGCTGTGTGTTCGAGCTCTGTCTGAAACCACCATGCATAAACCACCTCTCCAGACACCTGTGTACTAACTGACGTTTTTAAAGTGGGTGACTGTGTTTAGCACCAAAGTAACGTGGGGATATTGCAAAGGAGCAGATGAATGCTCATAACCATGTTCTGCTGTACTGGCTTCATTTCTTTTCCTTGGTACACACAAATGTGTGCATGCRTTCCCCAACCCCACAGAAAAACAACCAAAAGTAAGGCCAGTGCAGGATGATTTAAGTTTACAAAGCTGGACTTTGCTTGATGCTYGCTCCCTTACTTTATACCAAAGCAGAATACAGATTGTTGTTGCTTTGAAGGGAATACTGTGCTTGAACCTCATGTGTACCCACTTTGCCAGACAACAAAACTAGCAGTGTTCGTCCAAAGGTGTTGTGGTAGAATCTCTCCAGCTTCTCTCTTACACCTCGAAGGAATGCTTTCGGGTATTGCCATGTATTTGTATTCCTTTTTGTATACATTCACACCAACCTTTTAAGGATCTACTGAAGAATTTCTGCTGGGCTGCTTGAACATGCCGAACCTGAACTTTAAAAATAGCTCTTTCTTTCACTGTAGGACTTTTTTTACATGCTTGTGTACCAATATATTTTGTGTGCATATTTATTTATCCAGTTGAATACTGTCTTTTTATTGAAACAATCACAAATATTTCCGTCATATTTTCAAGGGCTAAAGCCAGAAGTAAATAGAAGTTGAGTTTAATTTGGGGTGGATATTTTTTGATGCTTAGCTATTAAACTGAGGACAATCGCACTTTTTTTTTTTTTTAAATTCACATGCAGAATACCTATAAAAATTTAGTTACTTGAAAGTTGTCCTATAGCTTAATGCTATGAATAGCTTTAGGGTAAATGAGAATTTCTAAGCCTTCCTAAATGGGAAGTGCCTTCCTAAACAGGAAGTGCCCGTTTAAAAGAAAGAAGAATATGAAATAGGGTTATTATATTAGAAAAATAATTAATTAGAAAATACATGTGAATTTAATCTTATTTGTCCAATGCCAGTGAACACTTGTAAATGAGAACTTCTATATTACTGCAAAGTGATGCAGTTTATGTTCTTTTATTCAAGAGAACCAGAATGATAGATAGGAGAATCAAAATTTCATACTGCTAGCATTTCATAAAGGACTTACTGTAACCTAAGTAAAAGCTGTTGGTTTGTATAAATTCTGAAGCAGTTTCCACCCATTTAGTCTGATCATCTGCATCACCCTAAAAACATGCATTTGACAAGAATGCATGAGTAAGCAATACTGACAAGGGTTCTTAGCAGGTGTTTATAGTACTTATGCAATTTAAAGCACTATCTGAAATTATTTCATTTTAATGTTAAAACACTTTTGAAGAAAACCATGCCAGACATTTCATTGCTACAAAATGTTTAAAAAGTGTCAGCCATCCCTATGTACTAAAAATGAAGATGGGGAAAATAGGCTTCCCAGGCCTTCTGCAGCAGTGTTTTTGGAGCAAGATTTGCCTCTAAAAACCTCGCTGAGGAGGATATTTATAATCTCCTGTTTCTATGGAAATGAGGAACATAAACTAAGTAACTTGTTTCGTTTGTGTAGTTTCAAGGCTTGTGTAAGTCAGGGGAAAAGCTTTCATTGATTCCAGTGATCTCCGAGTCATGCTCTTTACGGGAAAATGTCAAGTAGTAGTTACCAACAAATAACTTTTTTTGATACAGAAACTGTTGGGCAGAGTTAAGAAAACACGACAGTCAAGGTGTCTGTAGCTGTCAATGAATATGCAGAAAAACCCCAACCAAACAAAAATCGGTGAGGCAGAACACTGTTTCATTACAGCATGAGGCGGGGCTGTGCCTAAGATCAAGAAGCCTAGATGTGGAGGAGCAGCTCAACATCAAATATGTTGTGTTAGTCTAGATATTTTTGAGACATGGTTTATTGCTCTACTACATGAAATCATAAGCAGAGGTTAGTTTCAGTGAGGGTCCTTTAAAGGCTATGTTTAGTAGAAATGCCATTAAGACGTGCACTTCACAAAGGCAAGTTTCTCGCAATTTATCCTTCTACTCAAGGTTCATGTGGCCAGGCTGTAGAAAGAAGAAAGACAATATGTGACTTGAGGAACATGATTGTAAAGAAAACCTATTAGCTATCGCTTTTTATCCTGAACCAATGTTGAAGCAAAACTTTGTAATGATTCCAAGATACCTTGTGAACCTGCAGGTCTTGTCTTTTGGAGTTTGTTTAGTTCTTGTGCTGATGACTTTGCATCTTCATAGCTTTCTGAAGCCTTTACCTGTTTGCTGATTTTTGCCCTACTTAATCTCTACTGCCATTGTATGCTAGGGGATCTCCCAGTTGTTGTATTCTGATACTTAAGAAACTAACGTGTATTAAATCTGTAAAATATTTTTTCTGTAAATGTGTGGATTTACAGACTAGCAGATAGTGAGGTGAGATGCGAACATTTTGTAATCACTTATCTTTGTTGACTTATATAAATTAAGAGCCTCACCTTTGGCAAGAAGTAGTCTTCCACTGATTTGTACAGATGCCATCCATGAACCACATAATTTATTCTCCCTATGTGCTGTTTCATCTGTAGAATATTTACTTATGTGCAACATTAAAATACCTCTAAATCAGAAATGTACAATTTTAATGTATGATTTTATGACTTTTAATCCCACTGTCTGAATCTCCCATTGGAGAATCCCTTCTTACTGGTAATCTTACATTTGCATTTCGAGTTTGAAAGTAGTAAGAAACTTAGACTTGCCACTAGTTTAGTATTAAATATTTCTTCTTTCTATCTAGCTGTTTGTGTAATTTCAGGTGAAATCTCCTGTGTTCTGTGGGGAAAAAACTAGCATTTGATTTCTGAGATATACTGAGAAGCAAAATAGTTGATAGGAAGAGTGAAATAGTAAATTGTGGCTGGAAGAGAGTATGTCATGATTAATTCAGCCAATAGAGTGTACTAGAACACGGATTTTATATCAGTTAGATATTGTCAAGCACCATGAAGTATTCTTAACAGTACTATTTGATACTCAGATTTCAGACAATTGGCCTGGATACAGTCTGGATTTGTTCACTTACCCTCAGCACTACTACGGAGATCTGGAATATGTGCTTATACCTCACGGCATTATTGTTGACAGGTATGTGTAGTTTGAATCTTACTAAATAAATATTTTGGTTAGTAGTATTATTCTTTTTTATAAAGCCTATCATCCACAGAGGGTGTGTATATAACATTTGTCCTAAAATATTATATTGGCAATTATAAAAATACTTTTATTTATTTGATTTGGAAAGTAAAAAAACGCTTCAAGGTTAGGAAATACTAGACTTGTAGTTGCCTTTGCARCTCCCTGTGTAATTTCTTTCACTGAATTTCTGATTTGGGCATTGAATGAGGCAGGGGTCCCACAAAAAGGAGAGTGTGATCCCAGTGAAATTGGCATTGGAATGTAAATTACAGGAGAGCTGAACTGAAGGTGAAAGGGCAAGTACAAAGCTTTGTATATAGTTATACTGGGATGTCCCACTTGCACTCTAACCATCCTGTGTTTTTAATACAAAAAGCAGAAAAAACGACGTTCAATTATGTAGAACTTTGGCACCTCCCTAGTACAAAACATTAATGCCAATTAACCTAATGGTTCCCAACTGCACTGTTGACTTCTGCCGTTCAGTCCAACCGAAAAGTCTGTCGTGGGCTATTTGGGTCCAGATGCTAGGTGTGGAGGGTGGCAGTGGGAAAGCTTGATCATCCATCATTCCTTACCTTGTAGTAGTTCCCATGTGCTCTCAGTGTAGGCATTTGATGGTGCTTTGGTAGTCCAGCTCAGTGTTCATATTCAGTTATTATTTTGACATGCTGTTAAAAACCTTATGAAAAAGTTACAAAATAGAAATGGTAATTTTCAACAGTGTATTTATTGGGAATATCTGAATGGAATTTCATGGGACATTTTCAGCTGCAGATTTCTACTACCACATTTAAACAGCTGGTTGCAAGTACTGAAATTGCTGGAACTCCTTGAAAGAAGATTGTAAACATCCATCATAAGGAAGAGTTATGACTCCTGCGTTTCTTTTTAAACACAAGCTTTCTTTCATTGCCATTTCTTCCAGTTACCATTGTGTTGAATTTTTAATCTCTTTTGGTTAAGGTCAACTGACTTTTAATTCCTCTTTTTTAAATAAATACAACTTCAGTTCTCATCGAATTAAATGTAAATTTGTTTGAAGTAAGCATTGAACTCCAGAGTTGGTTTTGTACTCCAGCAGAATGAACTCCACTGTTTTTTCTTACTCCAGCAGAAAAGACTGGTTCTGTTCTAAGGGAAGAGGATGCAAAACCGAATATATTGTGATCATGCAAAATCTTCATGTAGGAAGAAGGCTCAGCACTTGAGAAAATTCTCTTGTCATTTGGTAGCAATTAAATATAGGTTAAAAAACTGGTATGTTTTTATTTAGGAATTGAAATTAGTACATTTTTGTCTATGCTGGAGTTCATACTCTTTTAAAATACAAGGTGGTCTTTGGAATTTTTGGAAAATTTAGCTTCTCAAACAATCTGAGGAAGAATATAAAAAAATGAAAATGACCAGAGAAATGTTTCTTCTTAATGAGAGGTTTTCACCATTATGCTCAGACTTGATAAAAGATGATAAAAGATTATTTTACTAATGTTCAGTGAAGTAAGTGAAAGTCTCTTACTAATCTTCATTCTTACATCAGTAAAATGAATTATACATTTGAGGTCAAACAAGATGATCTAATGATATCTTGTTTTTCAAATCTAAAAAATACTAATTGTTGCTATATGGAATTTACTTGAGCATTACAAATACAAAGATGTGAAAATGAAGCAACAGCTTTTGCTCATAACTAGTATATTCAATTTAGAGCTTATTCTTCTCTGGTACATGCACACATGCAGATTTCACTAAAGTTCAATGTATTTGCATAGTGGCAAATGGATTCCCATATTACAGTGGGTAGAGAAAAAAATACAAAAAATGTAATCATGAAAGACATGGGATAAATTATAGGATTATTTAATAAATTGCATCCTGTCAAGAAGTCCACTGTCATTGAAACTACTGATCTAATCCAGAGAGCTATCAAAGAACTTTCCAGCAAAAGTGTTTACAGAAAATAACGCGCTGAGCTGTTTTTCCTCAAAACATCAAATGACTTTGTTCAGTTTTCTGTTGATACGTGCTTTACATCTAGAAATGATCTGGCACACTGTTGTAGGTCTAGAAATGCCATCTACCTTGTTCTTTAGAAAGCAAAGCTACTTAAGATAAGCATTCATGTTTATTATTTTCATCTTGAAAATTGTATGGCAGAAATTTGTATCTTTTGGTTTCAAACATCTGCCACATTGTGTTTGCAATGCAGAATTGTCAGAGAGAAGACAGATATGGGAACCCTGCAGTTCCAGGTTAACTGGAGCATAACCTTGATTATTCTCATGTGTGTGACCTTGAACAAGTCACTTAAGCTCTTTGCACTCTTCTTTTTTGCTGTCTGAAATAGTGATAATGTACACCCTTTATAAAATTTTGATTACTGCTATATTTCTTTATAGTATTTGTGTATATTTTAATTAAAATTGTAGGGGTAGCATCTTCCAAAGCCTATCAGTGTGAAATATTTCTAATAATTCTCTTCCCTAACTTTCACTTAATTTATTGTTCTTCCGTAGTAACTAGCATAACAAGTTAGGGGATGGTACAGGAATATTTTATATTGATGTTTCCTGTGAGGTAAAACTGAAGGCTAAGTTGCATTCTTTACTCCAAAGTCTCTGAAATGCTTATGAGTTCAACATATGCTGAGATGTGTTACTCCCTTTTCTATAACTGGGGAATTTATGCATTTAAGATTAATGAGTTTGATTCACATGCTTTGCATCTTGCATCCATCACTGTATCTGCCTACTGTGAACTTGATCCAAACCCAGTCAAGTCAAGTCAAGACACTTAAACAGACTGTCAGTCAAGCTATATACTCACCATAGTGTTTCTTTGTAACCATATGGAAAGCATACCATGAACTTAGAGAATCTGCATCTAATGTTATTTTATCCTTAATTTTTTTGCCCCAGGACAGAACGATTGGCCAAAGATATTATGCAAGACATTGGAGACAATGATATTGTGGTTCTCTGTGTCCTCAAAGGTGGCTACAAGTTCTGTGCTGACCTTGTGGAGCACATTAAAAATCTCAGCAGAAATTCAGAAAGGTTCATCTCCATGAAAGTCGATTTTGTTAGACTGAAAAGTTACCACGTAAGTCTACAACTTATTTATGTAGATTCTGGTTGTATGTTCATAATAAATAGTGGACTTTCATAAATGGGAATTTTTTTTCCCCCCAAATTATAAGAAAAACACTGTGAAAAATATTTTTGTTTGAAAAACCTGTGAGGTTTTCTTTCAAAATATTTTCTCATGTCCCTTTATGCTTTATGGGTAGTATGAATGAGGATATGAAGCATCCTCAAGCTGTATTTTTTTATTTAGTCTGTCTTCACTTTTGGACAGAAAATTATTCAAGTTTCCGTCATGTAAAATGTTGGCATGTTGTTTGTTCTCAAAATCTTCAGCAGTTCTGTCAAGTTTATTTCATGTTACTTCATTTTCCACCCCCACCTCCACATATGTTGGCATAACTGCAAGATGATAAATCTATGTCTTATTCTAAATGTTTAATGCTAAGTAAATTAAATGCTTTCATCTTCATAACATGCAGTTTACATAGTAGCAAAATATACCACTAGATGATGATAGTGTTTTATAGGAAAATGAAATAAGCTATTGAACTAAATCCAGTGTTGAAGTAAGGATCAAGACTTTCTGTTATCTTCAGAGGAAATTATGCAATAATGATTGATTTGTTTCAGTGAGGCAATGATAGTGAGATGATAGGCCTTTTTTTAGCATGCGTGACTACAATTTCTATTTGCATAAGATATACATTTATATTCCACTTTGTAGTTCACACTCCATAGTGAGGGAGCATTTCTAGAGTAAGTTGTCCTAGAAATGTCTGAGTAAGTATACTAAATAAATGGAGTGATAATACAGTTGCTCTCTGAGCACAAATGCAACTTGCTGAGTCCAGTAGTTCCCACAAAAACGTTACATCCTTTCCACAGAGGTTGGTTGGTTGGCGTTTTGCTCTGACCCCAGTGACCATAAACTTTTCGTAACTTTCACAAATCCAGTCTGAATTTTTTCCGTCATGGAAGAGAAGTGGATGAGAGCCTTTTGTAGCCATTTGGTTAGGATTTTGTCCTGGGACTTCTCTTTCAAGAATTAGTCGGGTCTATGAAGGACATGTGCAATACTAATATTGTATAATTTCTAGCTACTTAGCGGTATTACAGTGCTAATCAATAAAGTGAAATATAATGTTTGTCTCACATAAAGGCATATGGAAATTATACTCAACTTTTTTTGCGTAGTAATGATAGCACTTCAACAATACTGCTTGGCGAATAGTGGAATTACTTAAATTGGTTTTTATTTTGCACCTGGCATATAGGTAATGCACATGCTTTTCCTGTTGGGTTATCTCTTATCCAGTATGAAGATACCCTGGTTCTAAAATTTCTTTCCTTGGTGACAAGTCAACTCTTATTAGCCATGCTAACCCATAACCAATGAATGGCAGGAGATGTGTACCACAAAAGTGTGGAAATCTTCACATCATTGCTTAGGAAATAAAATAAAAGCATGTTATATCAAGCTGAAACTGCACTACAAATTTTGTTATGCAAGGATGCAATTATCAAGACTAAGTCCTAGATGATCCTAGCATTTAGTGGCTGTACATATTTTGGATCTTAGCCTCATGCTTTAGCAGGAAGGTAGCGCCTTCCCTAGAACTAGTGCTTGCATCTAGTTTTTAGAAAATAAATACTTTTTTTCTTATAAGTGCTTCCAAACAGGGGTCATGTATTTAGAGCCTGAAGCTATGCTTCATTTAGTGCTTGGAACAGTGCTTGATATCTGCCTGGTCTTGAGAAGCTGAATGATACTGCAGTATAAATTTGAAATGACATTAATGTTGGTAGATTCATTCCATGAGATATGCATAAATGTAATGCTGACTAAAGTACCAGTACCACTCACTACCTGCCATCCTTTGCGTTTTGAGTTATCATTGTGTCCTGTCCAATTGCAGGTTTTAGAGAACGTACCCTTGTCAACATAGCCGTGGTCAGAACACTTGAGGAACTAGGTGTTACTTGTCTGAGTGACTCTTTATCCCAGCCTTATATGAGACTCCCAAATCCCCCATGTCAGTTTATTCTGTAATAACATACCTCTCACAGTGTTTTACACTTTAGTCAGAGGCAAATAAAGACTTCTTTGCTTCCCTTTGCCTTTTCTGTTCCACTTTCTATTAACTTACTACTGCTCTCAACCCATTTTTCTTTCTTTTTATCCCCTTTTCATTTTATAGATGCTGTTCTTCTCACATTATTTATCCTGCTTCCTTTTACTAACTGTTCTCTGTTTCTTTCCTAAAGGGAGTCCTGCTGCTCTCAATATACTTCCTTCAGATATATCTCCCTTACCCCCTCCAGCTGTTTAAATCCAACTAATTTCAGCTCAAACTTATGGGATTCTTGAATTGTCTCATTCCAACTTCAATACTGAAAGGTTAGTCGATTTTTAGAGGTTGTAATTTAAAGTGGGATTTCTTGGTTTAATCATGTAGCAAAAATGGGCTGTAATTGTGACCCAGAGTCAGATCTTGGCATCAGTGACAGTGCATCTTAACTGCAAGGTATCAGCAGAAAATGTTGTATTTTGATGTCTGGCATACGGACATGATTACCTTTCAAATAAAAGGAGATTGCAAATATGACCAGCTTTACATGTCTCTTTGTTTGTCAAACCTGTCATCATATTCCAGAATTTAGACACTTAATTAAGATGTTAAGATCTGCTTTCATTTTAAGTAGCTGAAAGTTGGGCATTTAAATTCTTTTTTAGATTTCTTCATACAAATGAATTGTTTTTTAAAAAAAGCATAGCATATTTAGATTCTCTGGATATTAATGAGATGAGGGGCTGTTTGTACTTCCAGAATCAGGATGGTTTTATCTGGTTTGCAAAGTATTGACATATGTGCCTACGCCTGGAATTTTTAATGAGAAAACCTCCTGTGTTTTTCAAATAGTGTCTTAGTTTCATTATCTCAAATTGGCATGTCAGATTACTGAATTTAGTATATATACAGGTAAAGTGGGAAAATACCATTTTTTTATTATTTTCAGAGGAAACAAAGTGGAATCCAACTTAGGAAACCATAGCTTAAAAATAATATCGTTATATTGTTTATACTCTACAGACATCAGTATTAGTTCTTAGACCTTTAATAGAGTTCCTGCAACTGAAACTGGAGGTGCAGCCTTGTCTGAAAGCGTGTTTTTACTTCCTCTAGAAATCGAACTATGGTTTTCCATTTCTTTAGGTTTTTTTTTTTTTCCACTAGAATGCTACAATGATACAGTGAAGAAAATTAAGAAGTTTATACATGTGGACAGAAACTTACAGACTTAGGTGTAGATCAATAAATAAAAAATTAGGTGTGCTTAATTGTAAAMAAAGTTTATATCTGTAAATCCATAAATACACGATTTACAAAGAAACACTTGATAACGTTGTTATAACTCAGATTTTGAAGGCTTCTTAATCAGTAAGAATGCTATTAAAAATTATTATGAAAAGGAAAAGAATGGTGATTGGAAGATAAGTAGGTAGTTTTCCTGCATAGAAATATGATAAACTCTTCGGAGAATGCGGTTTCTTGTAGACTTACAAGTGATACGATATACTTGTTCTCATTTTAATTTTGTGTATTTAAATGAGCTCAAAATAAGGAGATTGTTTAAGTGGGGATTTGATTAGAGGCTGTATGGTGACTCTACAAGCTTCTGGCACAGCAGGCAAATTAAAAGAAAGCACCAAGGTGAGAGTTAGAGAATATGATTTCCGAAATAAACAGATATGGAAGTATCATGTAGACTTAAGGGTAAGAGTCAGGAAGTAGATGGAGAGGAAAATAAAATCCAATGATCAAAATTTGAATGAGAAGCAGCAGCTCTGAGTTTCAAAAGGCAGAGAGGAGAAAACATGCATACACTTTTTTGAATGAACTCAAGAGTAGTGAGGCAGTAAGTATAGTGATTAGACAAGGAAGCACTAGAATAGTCCTCACATGAAATGGAAAGCTACATGCCATGTTTTAGGGAAAAACAATGTATTCTGGAAACACTGACGTAAGAACTGATAGAATTTTGCGACTTCTTAGATATTGAGTTCTAAGACATTGGACTTTAATGTAACATAAGTTAGGAACAGTGGACTTGACTGCAGAGACTTTTGAGTCTAAAACTGGATGAATAAAATTTAATATATTCAATTTTCACCATACTGATTTTTTTCCTGAGTGATCATGATCACTCCTCCACAGGGAATCAGAGCTCTGAAGTTGAAAAGAGGTGAGAGTTTCAGATTGATAGAAGAATTCAAAATTATTTTCAGAAACATGATAGGTTGAAGTCAAGGATGAAAAGTAATGGAGGAAGAACTTGGGCTTGGGAATGTCATCCAAGGAGAATATGGCACCAGCAGGAGAGGTAAGAAACATGGATCCAGAAATTCTTCAATATGTTTGTGATATTGATAACTTTAACAGATTAAAGAACTAATCAGGAAGAATTCAGAGGGAAGTACAACATAGGAAGCAGGAACATATTTTACTAGGATGTTTACAAATTAATGGATAGGACTAGACAAAGAATGTTTAAGGGTGAACAAAAAGAGGGAGTGAACGAAGAAATAGAAGGACGTGGATGTCACGAAGAGAAGGGCTGAATGGCGTATGTTTTAGTAAAAAAACATAGCATGAGAAGCATAGCAGAAGAGTAGACTGTTGATGAACAATAATTAGAGCTTCTCTTTGTTCAGTGTGGAAGAGACAATTTAGGACAGGCTGATAAAGGTAAAGGTTGAATTAGAGCTTGAGACAGAAGAGGATGTTCTGCCTCATCAAGTCTTAATTCCCTACTAATAGATGCAACAATATTGCCTAATCCTGTTCCATGGGTATGCCAAATGCGATCTTTAAACCAAAGCTCAATTTTGAAATGGAATCAGAAAAATTAAGTGGAGACATAGAGGAAGTATGCAGAGTCTGTAGACTTTCTTGAGAAGTTCTCAGCAACCTGTCAATAGAAGAGAAAGTAAATGTGTGTGAATTAAGACTTCTTTAGTGGACAGATGATGGAAGCTAAAAATTGAAAGAATCATGCTAAGAGTCGTTGAAACTGGTTCCAYTGGGGGCTGGTGGAAGAGAGGTAAAACACCACATACTTTTACTAGGCAGATCGGTGTGCTTTCTGTATGATTGCTACCTGTTCTTGTGAAAAGTTTAGTATTCCCATATCATTAGCCATAGCTGTCTATTTAATTCTCTTAATTATTATCTTTTATAAAGTAAGTATGATAGTAAACCTTACGTCTTGGGGAAGGGCAAGTGAATCTTCATGGCGTAGCTTGTTTTCAGTGAAAACCATGGTGAGCTAAACTAGGAGTGAGATTGATACTTTTCCTTAAGACTTTTGTGATTTCTTTGCTTATTCCTGTGTGGACTAAAGTGACAGAAGACCAGTCATCTCTGTTATTTTGAAATTGTGCAATGCACTTCTGAAAGAGGATATTAGATGAATTGTTGATAATCAGATTATACATCATAGTCGTTAATTCCATCTTGAGCACAGATTATTACAGAATATTGATGTGTTTTCTGTATAGTATCTGAATTGTGGATTCTAGAATTGCATTTTTCATCTTCTGGTGTCAAGAAGATACTGTTGAAAATCGCCCCAAAAATATGAATGAACTTCAAAGGAATGTTTCTTGGTAGTCACTTGGAGGAAACTTCTAGAGGATTATGTGGATTTGGTCAATTCATGTAATTCTTTAAAATGAATACATTATTTATGGTTTCCAGAACATAACTAATAAAAAAATGTGACCTCTGCATTGTAATCCCTGCACAATGGTTGCATTGAAGTCTGTTCACAAACAAATCCATTGATACGATCTGTTTCCTCTTCAGCCTCCAGTTGTTTGAAATATATTTACAACTGTTAGTTATTAATCTTGGCATAAACAGGACTGTTAGTGCTGCAAAATTCCGAAAACAAGCAACAAAACAAGCATTGTTTAGTAGAAATCTGAATGTTTTTGCTATATGAAGCCATCTGAGTAAATAGTTTTGCTAAATCTCTCTATTGTAGGAGTAAGGAAACAGAGGGATTTTATAATGGGTAAGTTGAAAACTGGTTGGTAAATGTAGTAAAATAATTTATTTTTCTGCCATGTAGCTTTCCTTCTCATACACCATTACTAAATACGTCGTAAAAAACACAACAGCATGAAGCATCAGACTATAATCAGAGCAGAGAACAGTGTAAAATGTACATTCTTGCTTTGCATAATAACTTATTCAGTATAATTTTACTGTATGGAACTTGTTTTTTTAAGATCAGTATGAACTTTACATCTGAAAACAATATATTGTAATCTTGACCCTGAAAAGCAAATAATTTCAAAATAGTTTTATTCATTTAACAACACAAAAGAAACAACTAAGTGTATTGCTTGCATTTAATGCATGTCCTGAGATGAAAGAGAATCCACGTTAGCTTTTGTACTTACAGTTTTTCTCCTGGGCAGGTTGTGAGTCCCCTTTATTTTGCTTCATGCACATAGTTTAGCTGATGTCCATGTCATCTTCTTGATGCTGAGTAGCCCTGGAAGAATTACAAATTGGAGCCTACCTGGTAGAATGAATTCCTATCGACTTTAAGGCCAAATTCTGCAATAATTTCACAGGACTGAACTCCAAATTATCTGTGAATCATCAATTTCACATGCAAATAAATAGCTTCAGTGTAGGCAAAATGTGGTTTATTTATTTAATTTGGAGAGAGGTTGTGTGTGTACTAGACATTCAAAAACGAAAATATACTCTAATAATCTTTTTCGGATGCATGGGTTGCAGTCAGCACTGTAGACAGTGAACACCTGTACAGAGAATTTTGCAGCATGATATACTTTTAGAAGCTAATGGGCAACAAATTTAGTCCACAGGAGCTAGCAGTGTCAAGGATATAGACCTTAAAGTTGTTGCTGTTCTGAGAAATGTGTTCTAGTGATTGTAGACGGCGCTGCTGAACAGATGTCTTATGGGCAAGCTAAACATGAGAGATTTGGGACTAGAAATCTACTCCTAGAATTGCCAAAGGGATTTTATTTCTGTGTACTTTTCCATGTCTATGAATGGATAAAATGGCATTTGCATCCTAGAGTAGTAGTACCTTTTTGAATGAAAGCTCTGTGAAATGCTCAAACCTGCTAAAACTAGTGAGTAAAAGGTCTGTTACAGTTCCAAGCGAAAGATACTCCCAAGTCTTAAGCAGGCACTGATGCTATCTCTGTCTCTCTGATGCTTCAGTTATTTCCTGAGAAGTGAGACCTGAGATGGTTAAGAAGGTGAGGAACAGTGGAAACATATCATATTTTGTGTGGATAGAATGTTTGGAGATGCTACAATTCACAGTGACCAAATATTCATTTTACAACTGTTAAGACTTGTTTAAAAATAGAATATTTTTCATGAAAGAAACAAAAACCACTTCTATGTGCAGCAGTGTCTTACTGCAAAATGGCAGCCTCAGAGACACTAATACCTGAAAATGTGTTAGTARGAAGTTGTCCCAAAAGCTTATTCTTGCAACTAGCTGATGATTTTTTTTAAGAAATTTACAAAAATGTARTGAGAAGAACAGCAGCCTTACTGGTTAAATTGTGGCTGGTGATATTAGAGTAACAGCGTGATTCAGGCAACTTTGAGAATAAACTCCCCTGCCAGATTCATCTGCACATCAGGTGCAGGTAGTTTGGTGTGAAAACTAGGACACTGGAAATGGGTCTCTTTTCTGATTGCATCTGCACTGGCTGGAACGATGACAGTCTCGGTTCATTCCTCAGCGACTGCAGTGCCCTCCTGCCGGTCACACTTCCCAGCTTAGCTTGCTTCTGAGCGCTTCCTACCCTGTCTCAGCCCAGATGAGACGGGTTACCAGAGACTTCCTATTTGAACGGCTTCAGCTTGCTGAATTCATGTTTTCTGACCCAGATGCACACACGCATCTCGGCCTGCCAGTAGTCCCTGCCAGAGGGGGAGTTAGAAGCAGCTGGGGACAGCTTGTGGGCAGTGCCTTCGTTAGTCAGTACAGCTCCTGCTGGAAAAAGAAGTCTGCCCATAGTCGAGGGATCCTCATCACCAAGGGTGCAGCACGGCAAGCCTTAAAGCCCCCTTTTCTTTATCTGAGAGATGCTCCTCAGAGGTGTCAGAAGGAGCATGGGTATTTCGACCTTAATCATTTTTGAGAACCAACCTACTTTTCATAGTGTTGTAAGGCAAACTGGAGAAGGCTATACTGTATGTAATAAAATGTGACCTTAAAATTCAGTGTCATGGAAGTTCTCAGGTCTGGAGACAGATGCTCTCCTTTCTAGGCATCTACAGCATCCATTTAACATGATGGCAGAGTTGTGAGAAATGAGACCTTAAATTCATCACTTGCTCAAGGCTGTCTTGAGTGTAAGGAGGAAGAAAGTGTTTCTGATTTAAGTTATTTTAATTAAAACATACAGTATTTTCCTGTTGGACACCGCTTAGGGGCTTAGAGTGTTACTAATAATATAAGTAGGCGTTAATTTGTGGGCATAGTTCAGGAAAGGTCATAATAAGCCTATCCTACAGTCAGTTTATCAAGTTTATCTGTAATGTAAAACTTACTCATAGAAGGGTGATCTCTGTAACTTTATGCATCAGATAACACACCTACACACCACTTAAATATGTTAGCACCATCTGAATTCTTAGTGATTGTTTTTAAGTATGAGTAAGTGTTTCAGTGACTCACATATAAAAGATTTGGGGGAACCAAACAGCTCAGCTGGGGGAGAACTGAGTAGGAAGCGGCCTGATTGCCATGGGGACAGAACGAGAACAGATGTGGCAGTGAAGGCAGAGTGGTACTGAGCTGTGCTACAGCTCTCCAGCAATATCAAAATATTGTTTTAAGGCATTTATGAGGCATATTAAAGCAAGTAATTACTTGCCTTGTCAAGATACTTTTCGTTTTCATCTATTGTTCACTACTTAGATTTTGCCTTCCTTTATACTGATTTGTGATTTTCAGCTGTGGAATTCTTTTTTTCTAACTGAAAAAATTTTGCAGTTTTCCTGTATTTTGGGTTGATATTCTGTTCTTCTGGATTTCAGATCTAATGCAAACTCCACAAGAGGTATTTTCTAATCTTTCTGGAGAAATTTGTCTCCCCAAGGGTCACATTTTTCTAACAAGCTGTAATGTTTTCTTTTGAAAAATGTTTTCCAATTTGAAATAAATGTTTTAGATTACAGTATGTTAGAGAGTACAGCTACTATGTATAAATGGAGTTTTAGATCTGAAGTTCATTTTTCTTAAGTTTTTTTAATATTTTTTTCATGAGCTTAAATCTTTGGTATTTTTAAGCAATCCAGGCTTCTGGAACATCTTAACATTTGAGACTGTGGATGTTTTTAAAATTGGTCAGTTTTAGAACAGATTCAGAGCATCAGGGGATTTCATTAAAAGCATTCAAGAGGTCATCTTTTCAAAGAGTTACATTCTAAAGTTCCCCTGGATACAATATTTGTTGTAAAGCAGTGGTTTGTTACAAAGCCTAAAAAATTGAAGTTTAGTCTTAGTAAAATATTTTGTTTCATATTCTGCCAAAAATACAGCAAGCTACTACTAAATCATGACATTTGCAGCAATACTGTATGTCATCATTAGGAGAGACTATAGTCTGTATTTTCAGTCTGCTCCACAGATTTTTACAGTGATAGGGAGAGAGGCTTTTGCATATAAGAAAGGTCCAGAACATAATGGTTGCTAATCCTATTGTACAAATAAGATCTGACGAATTTGAAAGTACCGTGACATGTTTATGCATTGGAAAAATATCACCTTGATTACTTATTTGGATGCTAATAATACCATTTAGTGTGTGGTTTTTTATATTAAGATCTGAAATGGGGCAAAATTAATTAAAAGAAGCCAGAGGGTTCTAATTTTCCCAAGGAATTCTATGACTCTCTTTTACTGGCATCTCTTAAATGCTGTTAAAACAGATCATAGCATGTGCGGTGTTCATGCAGTGCCACACCCCAGGGGTGCTGTAAGGCATAAAACAAAAAGGTTACTTTAAAGGAATACAGCAATAACAAGAAGTACTGTATTATTGCAGTGCTTATCTGTGTGACAAATACAAAATTCTTTTCCCTCCTCATTTGATAGACAGAAGTTAGAATATTTAAATAGAGAAGGGATACTATAAAATAACCTTGCAAGAAAACTCACAAAGGATATGTGTGTTGTCAAAATTCTAAGTTGTCACTAGCCAAGGGACTAAACATAGTGGTATGAAAGAGAGCGCTACTGAGTTGTGGGAGTCAATGATACACTAGACTCCAGATTGCTGGAAGGGACTAAGCATTTGAGGTTTTTATCACTCTCATCTTTTGTGAATTTGCTTACACCTATCTATCTGTTTTCTCAGCCTGTGGCTATTTGACAAATTTGAAGATTCTTCTCCTACCTTCCTTTTATCACCAAATCCTAGGAACTGCTGATAGTCAGGGTCAGAAGGTTAGTACTTTGTGCTTAGTCTAGAGGGAGCTGTTTTCTCTTGTGCTTGCAGAACCCCCCAAGGGACAGGGTTTTTAGTATAATGAAATGAATGAATTGTATAATGAATTTGTATTCATGATACGATTTTTCACAATGTTCATTTCCTTTTGTTCATTACTTTACAATACAATTAAAAAAATTGGGTAAGATGGTACATATGGATCTAGTAGTGTCCCAGCTGGCATGCTGAGACCCTCTGTTGATGCTGGGAAACATGGCTTCTAGTTCTGCTGCTGTAATGTTCCTGCATTTAATGCTACACAATAATTGGGTAAAAGACAGATACTCCAGTTAAGATGGACTTGAACCCAAACTGACCTTTTCCTGGCTGAGTCCAGTATAGTTGGCCATAGCATGCTTGATGTCCTGTATGATTTTTGCATTACCATAGCATAATAACAGGAGGAAGATTTTCCCTACACTCTTTAGTGGTCTTCTGGGAGCTGAGGAAGAAAAGAAGCCCAAGTCTCCTATTCCAAGAGTGTGGGCTTGTGTTACATTACTATCACAAAAGGTGGACATTCTTAGTAATGCCTCCTGGAAGTCCAAAATGAATACCTGAGTAGGATTATGGCAGTTTTGGAGAGTACACTTCCTAAATTGTTCTTTTGCCTGTAAGTTTTAAATTTTGTTTGCCTCCCATCTCTAGAGACAAAGTATGTGGTCTGAACCTCACCTTAAACAGCTGAACAGCCCTATAAAATTGTTAGTACCTTTTCTCATCCTGGAACATATGCAGATTTTATTTCTATGTTTTAAATATTATTTTACAGAATAAAAAGTAGTTATAGAACAAGGAAACCCCAGACTACACTCTGTGGAAACTAACCTGAGTTTTGAGGGTATATTAAGTTTCTGATTTATATACAATTCAAAACATTTGGTATCACATGTTCTTGATTTCAGTTCTTGATTATGTTTTCCAGTGTACAGGTGTTGTTTGTGCCATATGGTTATACGTGGTGTTGCAATCTTAACTGCCTCATTCTTAAACAAAATAACCTACTGAACCAATAACAAGAAAATATATAAAACTTAATTGCTAAACCAGAAAGGAAAATATGAAATAATTTATTGTCTATAATCCTTATTAGCCAAGTTGACTGGTCTAAATTCTGCTGCAATTTAGAACAGTTCGGCCCTTTTCTTGTCGAGTTACTTCATTTTTATGCCAGTAAAACTGAAATTGTATCACTGTTTAGAGATTTTAAGGAAAGTTTTACCCGCAATAAAACTACAGGGGTAGATCACATATGCAGTCATGTTTTTAGAAAATTTTCTTTATTTGAAAATATTTGAAATACCTTTATTCGGTATATCTACAGAAGTTATGAATAGGTGGAAATATAGCGTTGAACACATGCTTCCAGCAAAATAAGAGAGTGTAAAGAATTTAGAGCTTTTAATATTTGCCCCTAACAAATATGTTCTTAGTTGCAGGTATAATCTATATTAACCTGTGTTAAATGCATTAACATTGCATGTGAGTTCACCTTTGCTGATGTCTGAGAGTACATACAAGGGATCAATTCCAAATGCCTTGACCGGGAAGGGAAAAGCTTCAATGGCAGTTTATGTTTCATTAGATACCAGAGAATCTCCATGGAAGCAACAGGGGATGAATTTTCTAGTATCTGTTTCAAGATACATCACCTTCTTTGGGTTAAATACAGAAGAGGCATGCAGGAGTCCTGGTACACAAGAAATTACTGAATGTGTGAACAGGTGATTGTAAACAATCCAATTTATTAAGTTTAATAACTTACTGTTGCCCTGAGAGTTATTTAAGCTGAATGATCTGCCTTGGTTTTACAGCAGGGAAGAAACATACACACGTGTTACCACAGGTCAGCTGATAAGGAGTACCTTGCTGTCAGTAAGTTTGTTGTTTGTCTTTCTCTATCCAAAGCCAACTTCCTCATTGCAGAACTTTGGCCTTCCTTGGAACTGGATAGACTAGCCTGAATTTGAAGAACTTCCAAACCTGTGTGATGGAGCTTTTAGTTAAGGGATAACAACAAGGAATAAGAAGGAAAATAAAGTGAAATCTTCAGATTAGTTATATTGTAGATCTAACCATAGAGAAGAAAGTATGTCTTACACTGTAGTAACTAGAGCTCTGATAGATATACCTACACCAGTTTAAAATTTACTGTCGCAGCTTATCCTGGCGGTAGCAGTAAGGCAGATCTCAGTGCAGCAGTCAGTGGTGTAGTTACCAAGCAGCCGAGGAAGGCAGCTTTAAAGCTAACAGAGATACACGAAACTGTTAGTGCTTCAGTGCAGATGTACTTTTACTGTCCCTGTGGGATAGGTGATGTTCTGAAAGTGGGTGTATGCCAGTTTACTGTATTTGATTTCCGGTTGGTTCAGCATTGTTGGCTTATTTGCAAAGTATTCAAAGCACCTCCTACAAATATATCAGTGACCTGGCACTTGAATATTTTGAATGTGGGTGTGCCCCAGAAGTTGCAGTCTGCCCTTTGGTATACATTTGATTCTGGGGAAGGGAAGGCATGCTTTCCAGTCTTTACTGGGAAGCGATCCACATCATTCCCTCCCATTTGCACAAGTCTCCAGCTTAACAGTACTTACTAGTTGTCCTCTGAATGTTGCTACTTAAGCCTTGATAGTCCTTCTAGTTGCCTGCCATGAAAACCATGGCAGTCCATGTTCTGACCTACACTCTTGAGGTCCTTTGTTCTTAGCTGTTGTTCCTTAGAGAAGAAAACCAAAATGGTATCAGTTCAAGTGTATGTTGCTTGTAAGTAGAGCATCTTATGTATCACCACTCCACCGATGTTGTTCTTACTTCTGCTGGTATGAGGATAATTTCATAGCCTAYACTTCATATATCAGTTTGACTTTACCTAGTAGTCAAAATAGGTTAACAGATGATGTAGATGCCATACTGACACTTCCCTGACTAACACATTCATATATTGAAATACTTCTCAGGAGGCAGGCCACAAAGCAATTAAGTTTCATACTAGGGTGTTAGCATCCAAACTGGAACATCAAAATTTTCATTTTAATTATTATGTTCATGACTGAGATGGTAGAGCATGGTCATGTAGCAAAAGGTATCATAATTATTGAACAGTATATAATTTCAAAGCAGAAGTCTTTATAATTGCAGATACATCTATCTAAACTCTGCCAACACCTGCAATTAATTTCAGCAACGCTATTTTTTAAGTGCAGAAAGCTTGGTTATATTATGAATCAGTTTCCTGCAACTAAGTCACACAGAAGTAATAATTTTCTATTTCAAAGTTGTGTGAGAGACATTGCTTCTGTCATTTCATTTTTGAAAGATATTAACTGGAAAATAATTTCTTGTCATATCTGCTCTGTTTTCATCTGAGCATTATGTTTTTTCTTAACTGAAAAACATATCTGTAATATGTGTTAATTTGTRTGCCAAAGTTCTGCTTGGGTTTTCTGTCATTTTCAATTTCTGTTGCAGCAGTGTATTGTATCCATGTCTCTGAAAACATATCCATTTCATAAGCCAATTGTGTCCATGTGATGTTTCAAAATCTCAGCTTTTCTTTACTGTATGAACTACCAAGGATTTTGTTCAAATCCTCATCATTCATTAACTTGGTAAATGTCTTCTCCCCTTTGGCTTTAATGCCATCCACCTTGTTCACTCAGTGCCATTCAAAATGTAGCTGTTCAGATCACCTTCAAAGTTACTGTTAGTGTAGCCTACCTAGTTGCTATCCTTCCTCTAGTAACACATGCAAGTTACTGTTTTATTGAGGTTTGTTGAGACTCCATTCTTGATGATCGTGAACCCTACACACATGAAATCTGATTGTTTTCATTATTCAGTGGGTAGACCCTGTGGGTAATGTTATATTTCTGCTTCAAGAAGTTTAGAGTGTAGAGCCCTATTAATCATCATCAAACAGTGTAATGTTTTTGTAAAAAATCTGCAAAGACTGGTTGCTAATATTTATTTCGTGACATAAGTTGGAAGAAATATTAGGTTGGTTGTATCTTTTGAAATCTCTCCTCAAATATATTTCACCTAGATTAAAATGAAACCTTTGAGTAAACATTCAAGCAAATTATCCTGGAGTGCTACCAAGGAGAATTGTGTTAAACGTTTGTGTGAGACAGAGCCTGAGTAGATAGTTCAGGATGTTACTAATGGAAAATAGTCAGGATCATTGCTTCTTGTGTGCCTGTGGTAAATGCAATGGAAAATAATTTCTTTCTGAGTGCTCAGTGAGGTTTTTAGGAAGAAAATATTGATCTAATCTCTTAAGCTGTGATTCATCTCACCTAATTTCAGATTTCTCAGTTAGATGTCTAGGTGTAAGTTATATTTGCTGTAGATTTCCCATATGGTGAAACAGATGATTTACATGATCTATCTTGTTTTCTCCATTGATTATGAAGGGAGACCAGGATGCATAGATTTAGATGTCTTAACTTTCAGATACCTAAATTAGGAACAGAGTAATCCTGTCTTTAATGAAGACATTTCAAGGTCATGGGTCACCCTATGAGAACAGAAGCAGCATAGATCATGTGCAGTTAATGACAGCCTTAATGGAAAATAAAAAGGTGAGGCCAAAGTGAATGTGGAGACTGAACTCTACTCTGCTTTAGTGGACATGTTGCACCAAATCTATTGGTCAAGTGGTGCTTTACTCTTGCTTTTCAAACTCTGCCAATTGTGGATATAAGTCAGAAACCTTACAGGCAGGAATTCTGTCCTAACCATGTCACTTAGCTATTAGGGAAGGACAGAGGGGCTCTATGTTCAACGGCTTGAGGTTCCAAAAGACAACTGAAAGTGGTGGTCTGTCAATCACTTCTTTTTGGTCAAAACCTTCCTGGAAAACCCAGTTGTAGGAGATGGGATGATGGTGTGAAGTGAGAGAGCTGTCCTCATGGGAATCCTCAGGTTGGCAGATCTGCTGCATCACCCAAGTGGCAGAAAGCAAAGTAGAACAGGCCTGATGGTCACATCATTCTTTGTTAAGTTTCCCCGATGAATTTTGGGAGAAAAAGATAATCACATTTTTTCAAAGAAATTTCATATGAACTCTGCAGACTATAGTAACTAGAAGTGTGATAATGACCTGGTGTCCGTATTTCATAATTTAGTTATGCATTTAAGCTGTTAGGTTAGAGCTACTTTTTTTGCCATGATTAAAGAATCTTTGTTTCACTGAGCCCAGTATTAATGTACTCCAGATTCTGTTTCTTTAGAACAGTAACAGATGTTCACAGTTTGGTGCAATTTTCAGATGAGCAGTGCTGTTTATAATAAATTTTCCTGAGACCACCCAACTCAATTTCACTTGTAACTTGAACTATGTCCAAGTGTTGATCTCAGATGTAAAAGAGATGTAATAATTCTGTGCCCCACCCAGTTCAAAAGACATGACTTAGTATAGATGGAATTTAAATATCTATATACTTCCAATCAACATAGAAAGTCAAAGTTTCATCTTGCATGCCATGAAAAATGGAGGTGGAAATAGCAAGATTCTTGCTTTCATTCATCAAGTATTCATAGGACCTGAAGATGTATATTGTTAAGGTCTGAATGAAATAAAATTATAAAGGAAAGATGAACAGGTGAAAAAGCACAACAAGCAAGTAAAAACAAAGAAATTGAGATTTATCTTGGAAAATGCAGATTTATTAAACAGAAAAAAATCAGAAATGCAGTATTAAATATAGCTTGGGATGAGGTGTAGGGATGTGACACAATGCATCGTGTCTTGTTAGAAACAGCTGCAATAAATTTTGTGCTGCAT
This sequence comes from Oceanodroma leucorhoa, assembly GCA_030449065.1. NCBI lineage: Eukaryota > Metazoa > Chordata > Aves > Procellariiformes > Oceanodroma > Oceanodroma leucorhoa. Next base: position 4,874,293 of record JASVER010000018.1, on the reverse strand, counting down.
TAACCAAAACACTGTGATTTTGAGATGTCTCTATGTGGGACATTATATTTAGTGTCAAGCATTTAACAGAAAAAATTGTGTTGATAGGGTTTAGAGATGTTAGAAAGCAGGTATTGAGGAACTTTGGGTGATGGAAAATGAACCCTTAATTCATGTCTCTGTATTTATAAGTCCTAGAGACTCAATCATAACAGTTTTGTCAAGGTATGGAACTACTCCCAAAGGAAGAAGGAAGCTCTGAATGACTTGAGACCTTGAAAATTAAACAAACAGTTCTGAATTGACAGTAATTGGTACTGAATGAAACATTTTTTTTCTTTCCAGACATTTATTGTACTTTATACTTAACATTTAGTGCAGTGTTATTTTGAGGTTGTAAACTGAGAACTCAGAAAAAAGCATTGAGAGGTTCCTATGGCAACCATAGCGTGCACATTATCTATATGAACATTACGATTACTGTAATGTGACATCGTGGTATTGAGTCTTGCTGTTTGGCAGGTATGTATTTTACAATATGAGTTAATTGATGAATGTAGAGATAGTTATAAATGGCATTAAAATCAACAATCTGAAGTTTTTTTGCAAGAGAATTGCTCTACTGTGTGATGCAAGTAAGTTCTTTAAATTTCTTGAAAGCACCTTGCCTGGAGAGTGATGAGCTGCATTTTTCTATATGGTTTTTAGGCACAGTGAATACTCCTCTGACAGCAATCGTTCTCCAGTCAGAACACAAGGATTTTCATAATTGTGTACAGTTGTGTCACAACAGCCAATGTGTGAATATGCAGATTGACGGGGTGCTGTGATCCCCCGGCTCTCAATGGCTTTTGTGTTTGCTTAACTGCTTGCCAGCAATGAAGATGCTATTTCAGCATCTTCTTTTCAGCTGGAGCCAGAAATACCAAATGCAAAGGAAACAGTGCTGCTGCGAGGACTGCTGAAAGAGATTTTTTTTTTAGTTAAAAATAAATAAATTCATTAATCATTGCACCTTACTGTTATCTTTTTTTTCCCCTCTCTTTTTCAACTAGCAACTAAGGGCAAACTGCCTCTTCAGTAATTCTCGTGTGTTGGTTGTTAGTGAAATTCCAGACTTTCTCATTTGGAAATGAAAAAATACTTTGTCACTGCCTTGGTTACATATGCCGTGGTAGATATTAGAAACGATCTTTTTATAGTCTTATAATAGTCTTGACTTGAATGTGTCCCTGACTTTTGAAGAGTGACCTGTCTTGCTTTACCACAAAAGGCATATGCTTTTAAGCCTGAACTTAAAATCTTCTCTATCTCCACTTTTTATTTAGTTTTAAAATAATCTTCTGAGGAAATCAGTTGCTTGCTTTGGTTTTTTTTTTCTTTCTGTTTTTCTTTACAAAAATAAGAGAAATGTTGAAGCTTACATTAGAAAACATATGGGATGTAACTTTAATTCCTGCTCCAGCTCTGTTTCCCAGGAAACGAATAAGAGCAGCATGAAGAGGATCTAAAGCTCCTAGATCCGGTGCAGAAAAAGTGAAGGCAGGTCTAAAAACTGTCTTTTAAGGCAATGACTGCTAAGGACCTCTTACAAAGCTGTGGTATGAAAGTTTTTGGGGGAGTGGAGTCTGAGTAAAAGGGGAGCCTTTTGGTGGGTCAGCAGTATGCAAACCTGGAGAAATTGTCATTTGGGCTATTCTGCAACCTTTACTTACAGTTACTCAGGAAGGCTGTATGAATTTAGACAATCCATTCCCACGGGGACCACGAATAGTTCTTGGGGTTGTCAGATTGCTTGTGATCAAGTGGGTGCAAAGGTGCCTTGGAAGTCCCTGGACTTCTGCCACCTGGGCTGTGAGCGTGGGCAGATGAGTTTCCATCTGCACGGGCGTGCAGCTGTAACCGTGCCGCATGGCAGGCACAGCGTGCTACCTCTGCTGGTGCAGCTTTTTGAGGGGCTTTTTGAGGGGAAGGAGGAGAGCTATAAACCCCTTAGTCCAGTATATCCTCACCTGCCTCATAAGTCCTGCTGTTCCATTATTTATTCGTGGAAAAACATTTGACTTAAGAGCACTGGATTTATGAAATAAAAGCAAAGTATTCAAGTATTGCGTTTTTGTCATTTTTTTTGTAATGATAAAGCTTCCTGATGTTACTAGTAAACTACAGTGTCATGTTGTGGTACTGCAGCTATTATTAAAATTGGACTAACACTGTCTTCCTGTGGGTAGGGAGATTAGATTAGCACATGCATCAATTTGGCAAAAAACCTCACATTAAAGATACTTAGTTTTGCTCTTGCCTTCTCTGGAAAGTTCACACAGCCTGTTTTTTTAAATGACTGTATGTTTTTTAATTTGCTACCTTCTTTAAGACCTCTTTTGTCTTCCTTTAATAGTAGGGCTTCTGTATGTCTCCCTTATGTGATCTTAATTTTGCATGCTGCTGATAATGAGTTTGAACTGAGGTGGTTGAGAATTTTCCATCAGAACAAATTTCAACTAGAAACATCTGTAAAACAAATTTATCATAAAAAGTTTTACTGATCTTTTCAAAAATATACCTTTTCTAATAGAAAATCAAAGCATACTATTCTGTTGCATTTAGTTTGACCTGATTGGCAGTATTTTATTTTATGGAGTTGACCTCAAGGATTTTATCTTTGAGTTAGTTGAAAAAGCAAAACCAAAATTCTTGAAACTGTATGGCACACTGAAACTATTCTTGATAACAAGTGATAATTTTTGCAAAACATTTTTCCCCCGAAAAAAATACTGAGTGAATTTCTTAAAAAAYATCTGAGTTCACTGTGTGAGTGACATAGGTAAGCACATTTTGCCTGTGTTTCTGAAGACTGTTCCAAAAAACCAATGTGCTTGCAGGTGTTTGGTCAAGTGTTGAGATGCTCCTGTCCTCCTGTTGTGAAAGGGACGAATATGTTACTCAACACTTGTCATATTAAGAAATAGCAAGCAAGGGAACATTATTTATTTTAAAAAGAAAGCTGCAAATTCTTCTAGTTCAGTAAAGCCTGGAGTTTGCTGTTAGCTTAAATACAACCAGGAGATGATAGAAGCAACAGGAACAAGTGAGAGAGTGGTTTTGTCATACAGCAATACTAACGAGCATTAGAAAATATTGGTAACCAAGACAGTGAAAGATCCAAAAAAAGTTAACATGTTTATATTTTTATTTTATATAGTTATATCCAGTTTCAAAGTTTTGTCTTTCTTCTTTCAGAATGATCAGTCTATGCAAGATATGCAGATAATGGGAGGAGATGATCTTTCAAAGCTGACTGGGAAGGTTTGTTAATTTTACATTTAAGAAAGCAAATACATCCACTAAAAACACTTGAGAAAAGCTGTGTAATTTTGCACATGGACTGTCAGATACTAATRCTGGAATCAAAGATATTTATTAATCTCTATTAAATTGCTGTAATGCCATTGCTTGCAGATTGCAGATGCCCAGAAAGGTCAGAATGTGGCCCCTCTGTCCTAGTGTAGGGATTTCCCAATAATTATACACGTATTGTCAGTGAGAATGAGGGCAAAATTTGTGCTGGAATGCTTCTCCTGAGCTTGTTTATGTCTTGGAGCCTTGTTTTTTCTGCCTTCAATGGGTGCATGCAAGCAAACTGCACGTTGAATATCCCTGCTGAATTCAGCATATGAGGAGTTTAATACAATTTTGCCTACTGCATAAAGTTCAGTTGTGGAACCTTTCACTCAGATAATCAAATGGGATTTTTTTTTATTTCAACATCAGGCTGGCTGTATGACTGAATTTGCTTTGCACTATGCTTGAACATTGTGGTAATGAGAGAAAGTGGTTTGAGTCAGTGAAAAGGCTATTTTCATCCAGCCATGGTAATACAAAGCAGTATTTTGAAGAGGAAGGAAGGCTGATTTCATTAGGCAAATGGTCTGTGTGGAAAATGGTCAGAAATGGATTCTTTACTTACGCATTAAGGCAACATAATACTTACCTTGTTATTTGTACTGTATGTGCAGTTACTCTTTTATTAGCTGGCACTAAATAGTATCAGTTTCTTCAAAGCACCCAGATGTAGCACTAGCAAACTCATTTGTTTTGTTGTACTATAGCACACAAGAAAAAGAAGAGAAAAACTTAACTTTATATATTTCATTACTATTAAATAGGTTTTGATGCAACTAGAACTTAAATGAAAAAAAATGCTGTTATACTCAGAATATTTTAGTGATACATATGTCCTCAATTTGCACTTCTAAATACTTCTGCTGGGTGTTTGTTTCCAACTTACCACTAAAGCGTTAATCATGTTCTTGGGAAATATTAACTTATTTGCTACTTTCTAATATTCAAACACTGGAGCTACCTGTTTTTCTATGATGATTTTGCATATGTTTCTCTACCTCACAGGCAAAACTGGCAGTGCACCTATTCATCTTACCTAACACTTCTCTTTTGCAGATAGTCCAAACACTATCTAAGCTTCCAGGCCCAGCTCCCTTTCCTCATCTTCCARTCCCAGATTTTCTTGATGAATGGTTTCAGACATGATCTTTCTAGTATCATTTGAATTCACTGGGGCAAAACATAATTTTCTTTCGCAGGACTTTTGTGTATTTGTGTGTGTCCACATGTGCATGAGAGAGAAGGAAAATTTCACCCCAAGTAGTTCTGCTCTTTCCAAAAATGAAGTAAATTGTTTTCTTACATTGCAAATCCCGGTGACCTTTTTCTCATTGGCACAGCCCTCCTGTTCCCAGGTATGGAACAGGACRTAAAATTTGGCTGTTGGGAGGCTAGGAGATACTTGGGGAGAAGACTGAACAGCAGTATAGTTTAAGATTCCTGGGTAAGGAGGCTGGGATCTTGGGTAGGCGTGAAGGGGCTGGTTTGGGAACGAAGGCGGTTGCTGCTCAGGAAGGGAGCCCTGTGCTGGAAGCTGGGTGTGGAGAGGCTGAAGTGCAGCAGGAGGGGAAGGCTGGGACTGCCAGGGGAGCAGACTTGCTGAAAGGGCATCTTTGGCGGTTGTTTGTATGTGTGGTTGTCTGTGACACAGCTGATGTCTGAGTAATTAAATATCATTTTCACTATAACGTGAGAATGGGGTTTCCTTAAGACTTATTTTACTGGTTGAAAAGCTGGGACGCAAAGCTTGAGCTCAAATGTTCATATTTACACGTCTAAAGTTGGATATATGAAGGAGTGGCCTTATGTCCATGGATGCCAACTCTTCCATCTGTTGTTGACTTAAGCAATTAGTGCAAGTTTTCTGCACATTTTACTAATCAGCCATTTGCAGACTGATTCAGAGCCTCCTACAGTCAATGTAAATCTTTCCTTGAAGTGTTTTTTAGTACCTTAGTTTAGCTGCTAGCTTTTAAAACTGCTGGCTTTAGTAACCATTCTAAGTCACTGAGTGAATTAGTGGAAGACTTACTGATAGAATTCAACTTCCCTGCTTTTAAGTGAGCTGGGTGCTGCTTCTGCCCTCTTGGAGTACTTATTAAGAAAAGATTGTAATTATATTGAAAAATTAATATGCCAGGTTAAGTCCCATTAACTTAGTGATCACGGAAGTTGTTTTCAAAAGTGCCAGCATGGGTTCGGAATGTAAGTTCCATTACGTTTCTGTAAAGTTCAAAAGCATCAATAACGTAAACAGTTTTGAAACCTGTAGATAAAAGATTCTGAGATTTTTATCTTAAAGTGCTCTTCATTAAGTATTAATACCTGGAACCTTGGCTAGCCTATAATCTTAGTGAACAACTAAATCATTTCCATGCATTACTTATTATTGGAAAAAAAGATTATTGAGTATGATGGCTGCAAGCAGAACACGTGCGTATACAGCATTGAACACAAAGCTCTCTAAGAGCAAAACATCAGTGAGAGCATATCATCATGCCCTCCATTATGTCCCCCACTCTGTTAACACTTGGAGATACTGAACGAGTTTTACAGACCTTTAAGTAGCTGGAGTCTGTATACGTAGACTCAACGCACTAACCAAGTTGCTCCCATCATCAGCTGACACTGACGAAATTGAGTGTCTAAAAAAATAACGTTTTCGGGATATCGTATCTGTCCTTTCAGGAATGCCATAAGATGTGGATCAGCCCAGCAGAAAAGATTAGAATCAGACATTCATGACCTTTTCTAGAACCCTGTAGAAAGCTCCTACTTAGATGTCTAATTTCTGAAGTCTTTTATATTATTTTCTGACATCTTGATGAAATGTTAGTATTTGTGGATTTCATTCCTGTGCATACTGTAAAATGTTTTCACTTCTAATGGCAGTCCTTGTAGCTTCCTTTGGACCTCTTCTCTGAAACTCGATGCATTATTGTTTAACCTTTGTTTGCTGATGATTCTTCAGCCCGATGGCACTGCTTCTTCAAGCCTAACTTAAGTTGTCATTAAATGCCTTGTTTAACCAGTAGTACCTGAGGTTCCCCAAAGTCAATGCTCTGAAAGCAAGTACTGCAGGTGTGATGAGTAAGCTGATAATCTGTTAACAATTCAATTGAAGAATCACATTATCAGTTTATGTATTTCTGATGATATGGAGTACACATGAAAAGAAGGTGTCTTTAGAAATAATCTAACTGAAAATATAGACTTCTGAATGGAAATTGAACTAAAGGGAATGAAAACACACTATTTTGTAGCCTTCCATTGCCCCCCCCCCCGCCCCCCCCCCAAAAAAGAGAAGTAGAGATAGGTAAAAAGGGGCTGTATCTTTTTTTTTAGTCTTTTGTATTTTTTACGAATATGCCTTCATCTGTAGAACTGGGTGTATAAAAGAACTCACCTTTTCCAGCAACTGTGTATTCATGCATACTTTATAAGTTGGTATAACTAACAATATGTTACATGTATCCCCAAATAGTTTAAGAATAGTACTATGCAAGAAGGAGAGAGGAAGGAACTCAGGACACCAATGGGGACTCAAAGATAGAAGTATTTCCATCATTCCCAATTTTCATGTATTTTCTCCACTTCTAAGACCACTATTACCACCATACTAAATGGATGGAAGGTCTGTCTAGGCTTGTATCATGTCTTCAGCAGCAGACAACTGGAATTTTATTAGGGAAAGGATATATGGAACACAGCAAGAACAGAGACTTCCAAAATCCAAGTTACATCTGGACTATTATTTTGAATACATGCAGTGCTAGAACTGTTATCCATGTCTGTGTCATCTCTTTGTAACTACAGTTATGCCTCTAGTCCCACAAGATCCTATAGCAAGGAGTTTCATATTTTAGTAGTATGTGAAAACCTTCTTCTTCTTTCTTTTAAGCTTGTTACCTGCTTTGTTTAGAGATTCCTATATTTTAAGGTCCAAAAGCATCATTATATTCTTGTCTGAACTTCTGGGTAATTAGATTGAAGGGTCCCAAATGATAATTTCTTCACTGTGCCTACAGTTTCTCTTTTGAGCTACCAGCTATTTTGCTTTAAAGACTTGATGGAGAAGCCTCCATACTTCAGGCATGTTTTACCAACGGTCGACTGTCATCACTGCTGAAATGGTGAAGCTAATTTTCTCTTCTGAATTTGGATAGCTTTTTGCCTTTCGCTGTTGCCTTTTTTAATACCTTTGCCTACTAGATTGAGCAGCTTGCTATTATCAAATTTATATTGCCATATGGTTGCATATTTGCCTATCATCCAGTCATTACTTAAGCTTCTTTTAGATAAACTAATACATTGGGAGCCTGCTGTAAAGTACTGGCATACTGTAGAATGTAAACGAGGCAAGTTTTGAAGGTAGAATTAATAATGGGAAATTAATACTAGGCAATGGATATAGTTGGAAGAAATAAAATTTCAAGCATGCAGATCTTTCTGTTGGTCTGAACAGAATCAGCAAACTTCAAACTAAGTACAGATTGGGAGAAACTCTTAGTTTTAACCTAATGTGGTAATCAGAGAATTTGGGAGAAAAAAGTGATTGCCCTACATGATCACCTGCCCTCTGACCAAAGGGGCAGATAAAAATGTTAAGAATTCCTCTGAGCTAAAATAAGAGAGCAAATTATCAGCTGTGGAACACTGATAAATGAGTTGGAGGTCAGCTGCTGTGGAAGATTATAATGTGCTGTAAAGCCAGTATTTTACTGAGTCCATGATTTCAAGTGCATACAGAAGCTCTGAATTTTGGTTCCCAGGCTCAGCTGTTGAAGGTATTTTGTGGTCTCTTTGAGGTTGTGGGCTGAAAGGTCAAGGTTCTTTTGTGAAAAATGTTCTCCCACTGGGAACTGGGCTGTTAATTAAATAAAAGCTATTACTTCCTGCTACAAACCTTACTTCACTGTAAGGTGTTTTTTCCAGGTGTCAAATCATTCTTCTTTTCTCAGTCTTAGGTTCTTTCTGTTTTGTTTTTTTTTTTAACAGTTTTTTTTTAAATGTGTGTGCATGTTATTCTACTGATTTTATGCTGAAACATTTAAAGAGAAAATACCCTCTTTGTGTACCTACCTGATTTTCTTGCTATACATGCAAGGGCTGTGTTTGTCCTCTTAGCTGTAGTATTGCATTAAGTATGGTTGTTTATTTGATTACTTAAGTAGAGTTTCTGCTTTCCAGGAAATACTTCTTTCTAAATTTGCAACTTAGCATTTTAATTCAAAGACAACCTTTCCCTCAAACTCTTATTCAGTGCTAATTTCAAAGCACTGCKATTTCATAGCAATTTTTCCATTTAGATCAGTTTTCTAAATGGAACATAAAATCAGAATCTAGAAAAAAATGTTATTCTTTTCCAGGAAGGTGAAAAATAGTTTCCATAGCACTTACTACTGTCAGGCAGGAGGCATACATGATCTCATTACTCTGCTTGGTCTTGTTAGCTGACATTGTTCCATTTATTACTGACCTGTGGGAAGGTAAACAATAGAAATGTATTGACTCAGTGCCGGAGTATTTTTCAGCTTATTACAAGTCAGGATTTTTCTTACATGTATTATAATAACAATCTACTTCATAGCCATATATAAGCTCATGTGGCTTTGAAAAGCAGTAAACTACAGATTTTCAATTTTTGCAGGTTTCCAGTCCATTATTAAAAATTTTAAAATTCACAGATACATTGAAATTTATTATAAAAGTGAAAATGTGTCTCTTTAACATGAGAGACAAGTTCACATGCAATGCAGGGATTAGAAATTATTTCTTCTTCATTTTACATAGTACTAATATTGTCAAAGACCTCCTGCTTTTTCCAGATGTCCCCAGACATGCTGCTATGAACCATTTCTACTACTGTCTAAAAACCGATGTGAGAGTACAAATTTTATTTTTGTGTAGATCCAGTTCACACCACAAATATTATTTCTGCTCAGTGCAAATATCCATGTGCAGAGTCACAAGTTGTGTGCACCCTGATCACTCAAAACTGGAGGATTTTAAACTTCACAGCACCCCTTTGCATTTAAAAACACAGCTAGAGTACAATTTTAGGGTGAGTGCTCTTTAATGTTTTTATAAATGATCTGGATGCAGGAATCAAATGTACRTTAAGTAAGTTTGCCAATGACACTAAACCAGGAGGAGCTGTGGACTCCCTTAAGGGTAGATAGAGAGGCCTTACAGCGAGATCTGGATAGGCTTGAGCAGGATAGGCTACGCTGGGCAATCACCAACTGTATGAAATTTAACAAGAGCAAGTGCTGGATTCTCTACCTGGGACGGGGTAATCCTGGTTATATGTACAAACTGGGGGACGAGAGGCTGGAAAGCAGCCCCATGGAAAGAGATCTGGGGGTTTGGGTTGATGGCAAGTTGAATATGAGTCAACAGTGTGCCCTGGCAGCCAGAAGGGCCAAGCGTGTCCTGGGGTGCATCAAATACAGCATAGTTAGCTGGTTGAGGGAGATGATTGTCCCACTCTACACTGCACTGGTGCGTACTGTGTGCAGTTTTGGGCACCTCAATATAAGAAGGACATCAAACTATTAGAGTGTGTCCAGGGGAGGGTGACCAAGATGGTGAAAGGTCTTGAGGGCAAGACTTATGAGGAACGGCTTACGAGGTCACTTGGTTTGTTCGGCTTGGAGAAGGGCAGGCTGAGGGGTGACCTCATCGCACCTACAACTTCCTCAAGGGGGGCAGCGGAGGGGGAGGTGCTGATCTCCTCTCTCTGGTGACCAGTGATAGGACACAAGAAAATGGAATGAAGCTGCATCAGGGGAAGTTCAGACTGGACATTGGAAAAAGGTTCTTCACTGAGAGGGTGGTTGGTCACTGGAACAGGCTCCCCAGGGACGTGGTCAGGGCCCCAAGCCTGTCAGAGTTCAAGGAGCGTCTGGACGACACTCTTAGTCATGCGGTTTAGTTTTAGGTAGTCCCATGAGGAACAGGGAGTTGGACTCAATGATCCTTATGGGTCCCTTCCAACTTGAGATATTCTATGATTCTGTATTGCACCAGCCTACTTACTGCCAGCTACCTGGTAGAAACAGCTGTAAACACAGGATGAATCACAGTGATCCATATCTATCAACTCCCAACCATCCCTCTGATCCATCAGTAATGAAAGYTGCTGATTCTCTTGCAATGACTCAGTAGAAAGGTTTCAATCTCTGAGAGTTGAGCCACTGCCCCTTCTTTATTTGGACTATAAAAGAAATCTTTCCAGGACATATTTTAAAAAACTTGACTGTTCTCTGTGCCAGGTAATTAAGATATATTAGCACCATTATTAGATTTCTGGACGTACTTCACAGATTGTATTGGTGAAGATGGCTCTACTCAGAAATGAAGCCATCTTCAGTCTAGTCAACATGTCAGAAAATATTCCTATTTCCTGTTCTCGAAGCTCCAAAAATAGACAGAAAATATCAAATGCATGCCAGAAGGCCAGATTACTTTTCGTGTGGTTTCCTCCTCTGCAATTGCCTCAGATACATCTGAAAGGACAAAACAGTCTTGATCTATGTGGTACAGGAGCTTCAAACACATATACTTGAAGAAGGATCTTTTCTTCAGCATCCTTTAGCTTCCTRTCATTTTTCCAGCTATCAGTTACTGCTGTAGCACCACAAGCTGATGAGTTTCACCAGTCTCCTGCCCACCAGTTCACAGGTGGATTTCATGGTGAAGCTGAATAAGGTCTTTCACATAACCTCGACCTTTCGCAAGTTATGCTGGATGCAGCCAGCTGTGCATTTAGGATGATGGTGACATTACTGATAATGTACCAGTTTGTTGCATCCATTGCATTCTTCTTTTATCTTCTTCTATCCATCTGCTCAAGGATAAGCGAATCTATTTCAACCAGTTTTAGTTACACATCACCACTATCTAGTCTTGGATACTTTATATTGAAACATTTCTTGGCAGTTTGTTCCTCTACTACTCTGCTATGCCATCCCTTTTCTGAAACCCTTCTATCAGTAGCCTGTTTCAACAGGAGAAAGGTAGGGGATAGGCAGCAATACAGTCAGTTTCACAGTACATCATGTTGTTTTATAGGAGATGGTTTCTGGTAGCAGAGGATAGCAAACCATTTTGAATGCCTTCAGTCATAAACAAAAGTTAAGTATGATTACTTTAGTCACAGTAACCCTGCCTAATCAAAACAGGGATTAATGTTATCACTCTCAATGATCAGGATGCCTGTTTATTTATATATACAGAATGTTTTTGTATCTAAATATTTTATAGTGGCTTTTCCACTACAAAGTCCTTACATACAGGATTTCTCCATAGCACAGGATATCCTCATCAATGTTTTGGAAATAATGAGAATGTGCATAATACAAAACAGAATCTGTGTTTCCTGACCTAGACAACTGCCTGATAAAAGGGACTTTCAAAGGACCAAATCTCCCAATGAATATCATTTGCAACTATTGGACTCATTGACTCTGAGGAGAAGAGGCAAGAATAACAGAATGCTGGTCAGACAATTTCAGGGTCCACCAATATCCTTCCTTCTCAAGTTAGTCAATAAATACGAGATCTTACACTTCAGCTGAAGTCATGCACAGGTGACTATCACTCTTGTGGCCAGACAAGCCCTTCAGGCATGTCTGGATCCATGTTAATCTTCTTTCCTTCATATGAGTCATTTGTGATAAGGAAATGTAGACAAGATTAAATTTCTATTAGACGGATGTATAACAGGTTGGAAAGCTGTTGTCAAGAAACAGTTAATTATGCTTCACTGTCAGACTGGATGCATTAAAGCATGTTCTCCAGGGACTATATAATATTTAATTCATGATTTAAAAGACGGAATTAGCATTTAATTAGTTATACTACCTGGAAAAATACTAAGATAGTATTATGATCTTAAGAAATTATTTTAAGAATTTGCTTCAAATAATGACATGTAATGACAATAAAGATGAATACTAACTTCTGTGTGTATATAGAAGTAATCTTTTGCATAAATGCAAGTGAGGAAGGACTGACTAAGCAACAGTTCTGAACTGGAGACAATAGGTGGATCGTAAGTTGCACATGAGACAACAGCGTACCTTTATAAAATACGTAACTTGTACTGGAGTATATAGAAAGGAGGATTATTTGTAAAGCATACAAAGTGGTTCTTTTATTCTTCTCGACGCTGGAAAAGGCTTCTCTCTGGTTTGGGGCACCACAACGGGAGAAGGATTCTGACCAACCGGACAGGTTCCAGAGGAGAAGAAAAGAATGATCAGAAAGCTAGAAAATACAACTTGTGAGAAAATGTTGAATAAATAGAGTTGTTTAACCTGAAGAAGAGGAAACTGAGGAAATACATCTGTCTTCAAATATAGAAGAAGTTAAAAAGAGAAGAAGATAAAGCTTTTTCTGTGTCCTCTGCAAAACAAGTTCAGGTCAAAAAGCAACAGAAGTTCTCTAACTGTATTTTTGCTCTTAGATTATGAGGCACTGAGACACATTGCCTGGGGAAGTTCTGAAGTCCTCATCATGTTCAATAACAGGTAAATCAGATATCTGTGAGGGATAGTTTTAAGTTCAGTCTTCGGGCCAACAGAATAGTCTTGATGACCTTTCATGATCTCCTCAGCCCCATTTTCTGTCAATGTCTATGATTTTTTTTCTCACAAGTAGTAAGGTCTGCTTCTCCCTATTGGTTTAATCCCGATTCCATGGCCAGGGAGGCTGCTGTCTCCTCATTCTGTGTAATTTTATGATTTCCACTTGCGAGTAAGCAAGAGAATCCCTRTTGCTGCTCATAATAGGATAGCTGAAGCAGCTGTGGTAGCAAAGAAACATATTTGTCTATCAACGAAATGTCCCAGGACTATGCTTTTCTCTCAGTCTGTCATGGTCCTGTGTGCAGTAATATGCCTTAATGGCCATGGCCTATGTCACTTGGGGCCCCTACCCACACCTGTGGGCACAAAAGCCTCAATTCAGCTCAACCTTGGGCTTTTAGTCCATGCCTGAGCTATGCTGTAAGGGTACTGATCTTCAGCTCAGCTACAGCCGTGCCTGTACGTTACTACAGACGTTAATCCAGACCCTAACTCACAGACTGACTTCCAAGTTTAACCTTAGACCTGTCTCGTCACTATGGACCTGCCTGGAGATCAGTGGGCTGTGTTTGACCATGGTTACTCTCACTGGACCTGATCCCAACCTGTGAATTGACATCCCAGTTTGACCTCAGATTTGCCTCGTCACCATGAACTCACCTGATGATGTGCACTCTTGGTTGAAGTCTCAGGTCTGCCCGCTCGCCGCACTGGGGCACTGTGGGGCTGGGCCCTGGCTGGCCAGGCCTCTGCGCTGCCAGCTGTCTTATTGCAGTCACCTCATGGCTACCCTTCACTCAGGGAGCAACCAGCCTTTCCTGCACCCTGACACAGTCTGCTAATGCAGGACTTTGCAGCCCTCTRCCATGTCGGTTTTGGTATGTCCCATCTCATGCCATAGCTGCTGGATGGGTCTTGTCACTAGAAGATCTGTGCTTTTCCTTTGGGAGGAAAGTTCTTGTCAACAGTATGAAGAGCAGCAAGAGAGGCACAAAACTGGCAGAATGGGTCAGGATGTCAGGCTGATGTCAGGTCAGCCTCTCACCAGGTGCCACTCGCAGTCATCCTGGACTGTTTGCTGGAACTAAAGGAGTTCATTTCCGTCCTTACTTCTRGTGAGGTTCTTTTCTTGTCAACTCTTCTGCTCTCCCTATATTTTATATATATATGTATGTATGTATGTATACACACATAAATATTTACATATATCACCAGTTGTGCAAGTTCCCTGGGGGATGGTTAAACCATTACTCCTGCACATAATCTTCAGGTGTCCACTGACTGAATCAATTGATTTGCTTATGCCTCAGACCCAGGTGTCCTGGGCTAGTCTTTGAAAGTGTTTTTCCTAGTTATGACTTCATCCAGGAAGCCAGATGAAAGCCAAACCCTTTCTGGATCCAAATGGCTTCCTTCAAGAAAATGAGTCCTTGCACACCTGTCATAAGCTTCTCCTGAGCATGGTTTTGATCTCTTCATCTTATCTAGAGGACTGACATATTTCCATTCTTTCTTGAGGGAAGAAATTTCTAAAGTCTTTGGACTTTTGTTGTTAAGAGGCCTTTGACTTTTTACCTCCACAGGACTAGTCTTTCGGATCCAGAGGTGTTTGTGTCAGCAGCTGAGAGGTTGAAAGTCAGGAGTGCTAAGCAGGATAACCACCAGCGAAACCTGTTATGAAAACACCAAAAAGGAGCCACCCTCTAAGATAATACACATTCCACTGGAGCTCAGTCTAAATTAGTGGCTTTCTTGAGTGATATCTCCATTGCTGACATCTGCTGAACTACTACAGGGAGTTCCCTCCACACCTTTACCAAGTGTTTTGCCATTTCAGAAGCTTCTAGGTATAATACAGTGTGTGGTAACATGTTTCTGCAGTGGTTGATGCATGAAGCATGCTATGTCTCCCTACCAAGCACTGTGATTGTTAGGAGGARCTGCACAATGAATATAAATATGGATAATCTATAATAATAATTTCTGGTTTGAAGATTAAAAAAATTTACATATCAGTTAATGAAACTGTCAAAGGTGTCCTGTTTGTGAGCACACTCCCTTCACACACTCCTTCTCCATGGTGTTTGAGTCTTTCTCAGAATTCTCAACCTTGGGATTCTGTCGTGGTTTAACCCAGCGGGCAAATAAGCCCCACACAGCAGCTCGCTCACTCCCCTCCTCTGGGGTGGGGGAGAGAATAGGAAGAGTAAAAGTGAGAAAACTCRTGGGTTGAGATAAAGACAGTTTAATAGGTCAAGCAAAAGCCGCGCACGCAAGCAAAGCAAAACAAGGAATTCATTCACTCCTTCCCATGGGCAGGCAGGTGTTCAGCCATCCCCAGGAAAGCAGGGCTCCGTCAYGCATAACAGTTACTTGGGAAGACAAAATGCCATCACTCCGAACATCCCCCCCTTCCTTCTTCTTCCCCCCGCTTTATATGCTGAGCATGACATCACATGGTATGGTATATCCCTTTGGTCAGTTGGGGTCAGCTGTCCCAGCTGTGTCCCCTCCCAGCTTCTTGTGCACCCCCAATGTACTCATTGGTGGGGTGGTGTGAGGAGCAGAAAAGGCCTTGGCTCTGTGTAAGCACTGCTCAGCAGTAACTAAAACATCCCTGTGTTATCAACACTGTTTTCAGCACAAATCCAAAACATAGCCTCATACTAGCTACTATGAAGAAAATTAACTCTATCCCAGCCAAAACCAGCACAGATTCTGTGATGGAAGTTAGACATTCTCTACATTATGTTTGTAGCAAAGCCAACAAGCCTGATAGAAAGGAAGTGGAATGTCAGCTAGTCTGGTGAATACTGCATGGATATGAAACTATCTGTTTCAAGGTTTTGCGGGACATACAATGTGCACCTGCATGTAAGATGTATACATAGATAGATACAGGTATTTGTGAAATAACTTTCCTCTTGCTATTGCAGATTTCACCTCAGAAAGTAGATCTTAATGCAAAATTGTGTGAGTCTATCCTTCTGAACATGCATATGATAATGYCCACTAATAAATAGATTTTTATTTCTTCTAATAAGGACATTACTTCTTATTATTGCTTTTAATAGAAGAACAGAAGTCACCTTAGATATTGTGATTCCTGGAACAATGATGAACCATTTCAGCAAAAAGATCAGCCTGTGTGATCGTGCTGTCATAAGGCTTGACATCACTGCTCTTGACTGGACCACTCCCCTTCTCTTCAAGTAATACTACTGATTTCAGCAGCAGTATTTGAAGAGAAAGAGGGTACTTCCCAGTATGAGAATGGGTGGTACAACTTGGCCTGTAATCCTTTACTGTGAGTTTTCTGGGAGGCAGGGGGTGGAGGGAAGAGCATTTATTTCAGAGTAAGAACATTATTGCTTTAGTCTCTTATTAACATTGGAGATAGTATTATAGTGAACTATAGGGTACACTGTAGTACACAGCTAGACACACTGGAATGAAGTTCATCCCATTTGGATTTCTTCCATCTAATTTTATTTTCCAAAGCTACATCCGTTCTTGCACAAAGAGTATAATCTAGGCAGAGCTGAATAAAGTCGTAGCCCCTGACTGCAGGGCTTGTTCTTATGGCTGGCTCTTTTTCAGGGCACAAAAATGAAACAGGAAGCATGTCCTACCGTGTTGTACGTGYGCACATGGACCTATCTATCTTCATTTCACTTTTTCAAACATTTGTTTCTTTTAGTTTGTGATTATTGTGTAATTGTATTCCTTTTTGTTTGTTTCTTTCAGAATGTTCTAATTGTGGAGGTAAGCTGGGTGCTTATGTCATATAGTACTTACGTGATTGTGTGTTCAGTTTCTAAAACCCGTCTGTGTTTACGCTTCTTTAGCTGGGAGGTGGTGAAGAGGGAGAGGGGTTGATTTGCTTAACGACCTCTCAGTCTTTTTGCAATTGCATGATGGATCAAACTACATTGCTGCCGCTCTAATTGGTACTCTGCCTTGTGATACCCAGGAGTCTTTGTTTCTGCATCATTTGATTTGTTCTTTCTATGGTTTCATCTACTCCTGTTTTGCAAGTTGTTCTGTTTCTTGGAGGGCAATGAATCAACTGCAGTGATGCCCTGTGCTTCTCAGTTGCATGACTTTGAAGTAGTAGCATAGCCCTGCACATGCTTTACAACTTCAGGGTTGTTCACACGCTGGTTGAGAATGTCAGTCATTCTCTCAAGTCCCCTGCGACTCCTGCTCGTTAGCATTGCATCCTGCAGTGTCCCCTGGGGAGGACCCATCAAGATATGTTGCTGATGTAAGTCAACAGTGTTCAGCTGTAGAGGAAAAGAATGTGTCATCTCACTGGTGCTGCAGATTCTCTCCTAATTAATGTAGGTGATTCTCTTTTAAAATGTTGGAAAAGAAACTGGCACGGTTAGAGAGCACGTCAGGATCTGACTGGCATTTCAGGCTCAGTCTGCTTGTGTGGGAGGTAAGCTGGACAGTGTAATGAAGGAAATGTATAAATGTTGGAATGTCTTTTCTTAGCAAAGGAGAGAAAAAAAGCCATCAGCCGCAGAGATGGCTGGTTACCTGAATAGCTGCTAGGAGCTCCATATTTGCTAATGCTAACTGCTGTAACAGAAATTAAAAATGTCCACAGCAAATTTTGTTAATGCTATTAGATAGCTGGGGAGAAGAGACGCAGTGTTGCTAATGAAAAGTCCATGCCCACAGAGTTCAGAATCAACAGCTGCTCTCCATGTCATGGTCAGTTTTTTAATCAGGTATCTACTGATCTCATTCAGTTCAGGTTGGGTACAGCAGCTCTGGAGAATACTCATTTGTACTGGACTAATAAAACAACAAATAGGGCAGATTTAGCTCTGACATGGGAGATGTTGAAGTACTGTAGTCTTGAGCATAATATGAAAAGTCTGATCTGTGCATCCCTTGCAGTGCCCAGAAAAGTCATCTCCAGTCCCGTGTTACATCCCAAGTACTAGAAACACAGCTATTTTCAAGAGGAAGTGGACAGTCCTTTAACTGATTATTTCATGAGTAGAAAGTGCTTGCTTCAAAGAGTGTGGGCTCAGTTATAACCTTTTTTGGATGTGGCTCACAATACACTGGGAAAAATACATCATTTCGACAAAATAAGAAGGTGGAACTGCTCAGTCATTGTCCATATTTCCTCTTTTCAGCTTTCCTTTGTTTTTTACTTATTCTGTTTTTCATGTTTTGTAAGGATATTGTTGGAACTGGAAGGACTATGAAGGTTCTGCTTAATAATATAGAAAAATACAAGCCAAAAATGATTAAAGTGGCAAGGTGAGTAAAACGATCACAAAAGTTAATAATTAATTAGTCTAGCCCAACATATTTTCCAGTGGAGGTTCCCATTCCGAGTTCCTGCTTTAATTCGATGCTGCAGTATCGCACGGGGAGATCTGCAGAGGAGCTCCCTGAGTCACTAAGAGGAGGGTGGAGGAAAGGAGAGGAAATGCTTTTGTATTGTTCTGCAGCGGCAATGACCCTTCAGCCATTTCAAGACTGGCACCGATGGACTTTGAAAGGGAACACACCCATCTCTTCCCTGCCATCAGGACGTTGTCGGGAGGAGAAGCAGAACGAGAACAGTGATTCACATGGCTCRGAAGTTTTTTAATAAAGGGAATAGTTTTTATGCATGTTATTCAGGTAAATATCTAGATTTACATGGCTTTTATTTTGTTTTTAATTACAGTTTGTTGGTGAAAAGAACATCTCGGCCTGATGGGTACAGACCAGATTGTAAGTGGTGTTGTGAAAACCTGTACATGGCAGTACAAGAAGTTACCACTATTCTACCACTTGCCTTTCATATCATTCTGTGGACTGCTAGAAGCATTGTAAAATATCAGTTGTCAATGGGACTATGGGATGCAATGGAAGGATTTGTATAATTGTGGTTTGGAAAGCCTAGCCTCCTTATAGTCTGATGTTTTCTGCAGGGTACTAACTTTATAGGGAAGTTATGAGAGAGTTTAATTTTATCCATGAAAGGTGTTTATCTTTTGTCTCTGACAAACTATATAGAAAAGAAAGTCCATTTCTTCCTTTTCCTTCCTCATTGCATCTCTTTGGAGGAGCTGCAGGATTCCATCTGAACATGAAAGGTGTTTTATTGTGACCTAGTTACTCACAAGTTTTACGTTTTTATAACACAGTAACACTTTTTATTATTTTTGAAAGGTATTATTGTTTAAAGGGTAAACAGTGATATTGTAATTAAGTCCCACCCCCCAAAAAGCAAAAGATAAATCAGGCTTTTTAAACTTCCTCCTGCTGCTCTGTTTGTGTCACACCAGCACCATTTCTCTCTGAATTATTGGTACTTGTACTGTGCTATGATGAACCCGTAAATGGAGCTATACCAAGCTATTGTCATTTTAGACTTATTAGAATAAATGATGTAATAACAGGTATGTGGCTAAATACTGAAAAGAATAGATCCATCTAGAAGAGATCGACCAGTATTTGCTACTGAAGAAGGCTCTGGTCAGCTGAGCTGGGGAGGAGGGTAGAAGGAGAGTAGGCAGGTGAGTACCAGGAGGCAGCATGAAGGGTCTTGATTTGGGATGTGGGAGAGAGGGAAACTTTATGAAGCAAAAGTTACTCAATGTTGGGCATGGCCCTGTGGTTTTAGTCCAATAATCTGAACTGTGACCAAAACATTTTGTTGTACAACTTCTTATATGGTGGTATTTTTAACACCTAGAATTTAATCCAGTAAATAAAAGTATGTATTTGACTGGATTAAACATATAAAAAATACAATAAAATCACTTCATGAAGGGTAGCGTATTATTTTTATGTAATAACTTGTAAAATGAAACAGATTTTATCCTTGTTTATTCATACTGTGATGAATTTTATAACATCAGCAATCTCTCTTGTAAATCACTGACAGTGCTGTGTCATTTCCTCACTTACCCAAATTTATGATTCCAAAGTGTCTCTTACCCACAATTTTTAACAAYTGAATAAATTCCTTACTTGAATACCTGTAAAATTTTTTATGCTGACCTATTTTTGTGTCCATAAGGTTGTGTTTTTCTCTAGTTACTTAGTGAACAATTTGGAAAGAGTCTAACTTGTTTTATATAGTGCTAATACTGCATAGACCTTCACACTCAAAAAGATACATGCCTATGCTTACCTTCAAGTGCRTGAGTTGTATGATTCAGCTACACTGCATGCATTTACTTTATTAAGCATGTGCATGAGTCTTCATAAGGTTGGGTCTTTAATTTGAGAAGCATTTGACATGTTTTGGCAGCATAATATGCAAAATAGTTTTTGCTATTCTCAGAAGAAAATCTCTGAAAGTTACTTCTGAATTAAAATTGTGCATTTTTTTCATCATTAGTGTGATACCGGACAGTTGTCATCACACACCATTACCAATTGAGCTTCCAAACATAGACAGAATTTTTCTGCTCTGATTTTGGCTTCCTTCCACAATGTGTTTTTTGTGCCAGTGATAATTGTACACAACTCTCCTGCTCTCCACTGGCTATTCACATCCCTGTCACAAATAGTCTATGAGCGGGAACTGGTTATAGGGCTACTGCTGACCTTGATGTCTCAGAGTCAAAAGTAACATAACCTCAACTGACTACATATCTCTATAGTTTGCTTGTCAGAGAACCAACACATGAATTTAAGGGCTATATAATTGCCGCTGATCTTGTATTGATGCTGTTTGTTATTTGTCTCAATACAGATTATGGATTTGAAATTCCAGATTTATTTGTGGTAGGTTATGCCTTAGACTACAATGAGCACTTCAGAGATCTAAACGTAAGTTTCTTTAAAAATAAATAGTTAAAAAAAAATCGCTGTGTTACTTTTCCAGAGTGTTGTAAATACCCCATAATTTGCCTCCTGCCTGGGGCCTTAATGTCATGGTTGGGATCCTTTCAGTAAGTGTAGAACTCCCTGCAAAGCCTGAAATAATCCAAAGGAGTGACTGCTCAGCGCTGTGAATGGTTCCTTCCCATCTCTTCCCCCTAAAAGCAGAAGTCATACCTCTGCGACACTTCTGTCTTCTGTGAGCCTAGGACTTCACAGGTCCACCATTCCCAGTACGTGCAGAGACAGCAGTAAAAAGTGAAACACAGCTACACTTCAGACAGGCTTGGACTTTTACTGCTGTGTTGCCTGCCCCTTTTCTCAGCAAGATAATGATGGAAAAAAGGTGCAAGCCTTGCCTTTGCTTTTTGTGGTACTCCCAGGGGTGGACCTCAAAGCTGGGAATTGCAAGTGGGAAAACTTGCTGTAGCTAGAAAGTGAAATCAGAATTCAATTCCAGGTCTCTGGAAAGGAAGGGGTAATTACAAGAGCACTAGATTGGTCAAGCAAAAGTATTTCTGAATAATTCATTAATAATTAATAATGTAATCAACTATGCTGTTGCAATCAGTGTTATATTTTTTTTCAGCACATATGTGTTATCAATGATCATGGCAAAGCAAAATACAGAGTCTGAAGCAGTAACATCCCTGAAGATTTGTAAGCTCAGCAAAGCAGAAATTTGACTACACTCCCTCAAGCATCTCCCAGAAGAGCGGTTCAACTGATTTGTGTTTCTTTCAACTCCATATAATAAGGGGTTTACTCTAGAGATACTGATTAGTATTTACAGAAGTGAGAGCTCTTATCTAAAATGTGAAGTAGGGGGCTTTTAAAGTTATTACCTTTTTTAAGTATTAAAATTACCACATAAGATGCCTTTAGACTAATAATTTGTCTGCCTCAAGTCTCATTGTGAATGCATCTTTTCTTTTCTCAGTCCGTCATTCTACTCATTGGAGTTCATGTACTTCTCTGTGTTGCATAAGATCATTCAAAAGTGCTATTCTGTGCGTGAAGATTATTTTACAGAATTTTATTGACTTCAGCATCCCTTTAGTCTTGATCAGATATGCTGCTGCCAAACTGAAAGCATTATTTTGATTTAATTCCACAATTCAAAAGTTTCAGCTGAAGCTGTATGTTGTATGATAGTACATTTCTAGCAGTTCATTACTGCCTCTTCCAAACAGAAGTTTTAACTCTTAGAATGTGCTGAATTAGAGTGCTGGTACAAACTGAACCTTTGCAAGACACTGTTGATCTGAAATTGGAAGATGTCATAGTTTTGGTATGTCATGTAGCCATAGATCTAACCTGTTTAATGTGCTGAATTTTAATCAAGACAGAACAATGCCAGGCAGGTTTCAATTTCTGCGTGGTATCCTCTTACTTCTATAGGATACAAACAAGTAAAAAAATTAACATAGTGTTCTCCTGTGCATATATTCTTAATTAGACCTCATTAAGCACAAAAGTTTAATGGTAGTCAGACAATTATTCAGTTATGATTTGATTTTTGTAGCATGTCTAAGTTGAGACTTTTTGTAACCATTTGTTGTCTTCAGGAATACAGGTCTGACAATGTTGGAAAAGACTTGTATAAAAAAAGAAAATAATGTATAGGAAAACATAGAAAACCAGTTCATGCATGAATACTGTAGACTCTAGAGATTTCTTTCTTCCCTTATACATCGTGTTTGAAGATGTTTGTTAATTTACATGCTGTATTAAGTGTGAAAAATTTAATTCTGTACTGTATGTAACTGTTCTCAACAACTTCCCAAGGGAAGCCAATGCAAAGTAAGTAGCTGTGTATCAATAGCTTTGCTCTGAACTGTAAGAGGCAGATTGTTATTAGCTTCAGGTTTCTTAAAACTAATAAACATTAAGAACACTTGTTACATTGCACAGTTGTTTATTTTCCTGCTTCAGCATATTTCGCACATCCTGTAAAAGCTCTTCAAAAATATGCATTGAACTGGTAATCGAAACATACCTTATGTATGTATCCTGTGGCTCATAAGCTATTGTTACTTGGATAAAATMCATGTTAACGGAATGAAGAAGACCAAAGAATTACTGTGATTGCTAGAGAAATGCTTTAGCCCTCTCTTCTTTACTCTTTCAACTTACATTTTTAAAGAGTTCTGTTGAAAAGCCTTCCCTCATAGAATAACTTTCTTCTGTTCTAGAGAAGAAAGCACACCCCTACAGCCCCTGGAAGAAGCTGGTGAAAAGAGTTTAATCTCTTTTTCTTTTATGAGAGTGTTAAAGTTTTTTCTTAATGCTTCTGATTTCTATGGTTTTAGTAGTATTGGCACATTGTGTTGGCAGACATGCTTAGGCTTAGGCTTAGTCCAGGAGATCCATTAGGTTATTTCCTTTTTTTCCTCTCTTCTTAAAAAGTCACAATCCAATTCGCCTTGCTACAATGATCAGCCTTCAGCAATAGCAACAGCAAAAATGTAGCAAGTGAATTAGTGTGAAATTAGTGTGAAAATATGAAGTACTGTAGATGCACATAATTCAGACTGTGTTAATGTTGTTTCATTGGAAGATTCAGTTTATTAAAGTCTACATACTTAATAGAAAAGGCCAGATTTATAGAAAAGGTAAGAACTGGGATGTTTCTTCAAATTAATTTTATTTCCTTCTGCCATCATATTTTTAACATTGTGAAAAATCACCATACAGATTTCACTAATGAATTTGCAAGTGCAATTATACTGTGAATAAGAGGTGTTTTTCTCTCCTAATGTCATATTTGAATTTTGTACCTTTATATATCTGAGCATGTCCAGATGTCTCAGTTGCCATCCACATTACTCTCTGCTTGAAGCACTTTCATGTGAAAAATTAGTTTTCAATTACTTTAATAATCAGATTCCAAAATATCATTAGTGTAGCTGAGGGAACATTATGCATATATGTCTGATTAATATTAGGTCTCGTTTCTTCGGTGTGCTCAGATAGTTTAAAAAACCCATACAGTCATACGTTTTTTCTGCAGCTGTCTCCTGGTTCAGTAATAGTGTTGATTCCATTCCTTTAACTAAAAGGCCACTGAGCATTTTTTCAGCTGCGGTTGCACCCTGTGGCCCACAAAACAATGTATTTTTTTTAACTCAGTTCAGCAATATCTGTTACTGAAGAAGAGAGAATGTTCTTTACAATCTGTTATTTTTCTGGACATGGTGTTTATGTATTTGGTGGGCATCCATTTTTATCTTAGTTTTTCTTCTCATGCACTCCTAACACCAGCATCCTTTCCCTGCCTGTTGAATACAGATTAACATGGGCAGTAATTTCATTTAAAGTTACATAAATGTTTAGCAGCCATCAGGTTTTAGACTTTATTCCGTTCATTCATGCTTACATCTGGTTCAATTCCAAAATACCTGAAAGTGATTTTCTGGTGAGAAACGCCAAAGTAGGAAGAATTATTCCTACAACTTGGTTAACTGAATATCACTTAGGATTTCATGTTACAAACTACAGATATGGTCTGAATATCTAGTAGTTCCTGCTTCGAAAATATAATTTAAATAGTCTAAAAGGTCTGTAATTAAAATACTTTTTTCAATTCAATTAGCTGCTGCATTCTTGTATTTACAGTTGAACAAAGTAGAAAATAGCGTCTGGTGTTTTGATTGCTTACTATTAGTGTTATATTTCCTGACCATATTATGTTAATCCTCAAGGTTTTATTAATGAATTTGTATAATGTAAAATTACAACATTTTCCCCAAAAATACAATATTAATGATGTGTGATATTCAGCTGCAGAACAGTTTCTGACCTGTGAGAGTGTCAAATCATCACAGTTTATACACAGTAAAATGCTTAACTTGGAGATGTACTTATGTCATGAGTCATCATTATTGCTCTGTGGCGAGAATAACATTTATTTCAATAAAAATATTGGAGTTTTAAATTTTAATATACCTTTATACTGAAGAAGATAAAGGCCAAATCAGCTTCTCTGCATATGTTTGCATTTTTATTTTCTCAGATAAAATAGCAGTGAAACTCCCTATTGTAATCAAACTGGTTACACATGCAGACTGTAATTGATTCTAGCTACCTAGAAAACTTTAATTTTCAGTTTCAGTTAAAAATTAGAATCTGAAAAGAAAAACATTACAGGGTAGCATAGCAAGAGGCAGAGGGATCCTTGCCCTTTTGTGAAACCATCACAGTTGGGAATGTTTTTCCCTTCTTTTACTTTTTTAAATGTTTTCCAAAAATTCTGATAGTCTACATATAAAGATCTGAGATGAATGCAATATCTAAGTGTACTGTGAAAGGTATCTGAAATTCTTTTTCTCCTTAGATTGGAGGGAGAAATTTACACTTATGAGTTAATGTAGGTGTGCATTACCTCAGTTCAGTCTTCCAAAAGTTAGCTCTTTATTCACCAGAGAGCACAAGATAACTAAAGGGATGCGTCAGCCTCTTTCTGTGCTTATTTCAGCAGTCCCCATTCGAAACCTCGTAGGTGAGAGAAGCAGGGTGTCAGGTACTTTACCCGTCCCCTCAACAAAATGAAAATAAAGTGGCGGGAAAATAAAAACTTTCACCCTAATTTCAAACACCTTTCACAATCGCTCATTTAATGCTACATGCCTTCCTCTGGGAAGGCAGCCACATACAGCTGTCTCACTGCCTGAGCTAACAGCGTTTGTACCGTAGGGAATGGCTGCTGCGTTTGCCAGGGATATTCAGAGCCCTGAGGAACACCGCAACAACAAGTGGCCAGCTAGGAAAGATTGATCACAAGCCATAAACTATACTGTGGGATTACTTTGGGGTGCTGAAAGGGTAATTCTTTGTTAAGAAAGAGCAATATTCTGCACTTACCATAAATTACACGAGGGGAAAGATGATAACCAAAACAGAGAAGGGAGTGCTAATGTATTGGAGAAAGGTGGTCATTTATTTTGCAGAAAACATGGAGAACACCCAATATTTTTTAGAAGGGAAAAGGGAGACATCAGTTCTGGGTGAGGCTCTGTAAGCCCCTTGAAGGTTGTCAGCCATAGTTCAGATACTTGTTTGTGCTCTGTCATGAAGTCCTGGCCGACACTACCTTCCTTGCTGTCGATAAACCCGTGCTTGGTTTCTTTGTACCTTCACAGGAACACGTGTATCCACAGCTGAACTTTTCACTGTTCCCAGCGGTGGTTTTGGAACACAAAGGGGGTTGCAAATCTGCAGAAATTTAGCCTCAATTAGTTAAATACTTTGCTGTCATGCCTTGTTCCTTCTGCTGCTGCACGGAGCAATGAACTACAGACCAACTACCGGAGTTTGCTGTACAGCAATTTATTTGTAATACTAAGAGAGAAAAAGGTTTGGATACCATTCAAAGGCTGACCTTTAGTTTGTTTCAGGAGTGGCATGAAAGATTTCCCCCTTTTTTCTGTAGCAGAAAGAAAAAAATGACTGGTAGTATTGTGATCTAACAGTCTCRCTTAGACCTGCATGATTGGGCCTCTGATAAGGTAAGAAAATCTCGTTTCTAATCATGACGCAAAATTTCGTTACATTAAGTCATTACTACACATGTTCCAAAATCCATTGGTCCTACTGTTCGTAATGCTTTGTACGTTTGTCAGCACTGTTAAGTCATGAGGTTATACAAGGGGCAACTCTATTGCTGGAAGATATATGTTATGCCTTCGTAGCTATTGAATTTGTGTAGAAAAACATTGGAATTTAGCTAAGATGTTTTGGAAGCAATGCCAGAAACCAGAGTTATCTTGAAGTGCCTTTTCTCAGTAATTTGCCATTTTCCTAAACTATTAGAAGTATTAATCGCTTTTCTTCAGATTGCTTTTCTCCAGTTACACCCTATTTTTATGTTGTGTTCTATCCTGGTGTCTTTTAACCAAGTCCTTGCCAGTTCTGTAGTTTTTAATGACACTCACAAATGTTTGTTGTTTTCCAGGAAAGATAAGCCCTTGTTCTGAAACATTCAGGGGCAGATTTTCTAAGGTGCTTAAGCATCCAGGAAAATTTTATGGGATTTCACCTGCTTGGGTGGGTGCCTAGCTGCATCCTTCAGTGATTATGTATCTTTGAAAATATGTTTCTTGCCTAATCTGGATAGACTGGGAAAACATGCAAAAATATAACTTGGAATGAAAACAGGAGGTACCAGAATAAAAAGGAGACGCAAGTACAATTGTGTCATTCTTTGATGTGGGCATGAATATCTATTTCTCTTTCTGAATCACGCAAGTGTTGTTTAATTGATTTATTTGTTTGGGTTTTCATGAGAATTATTGTAGTAGTGTTTCTGCTTTTTCTTAGGAAGTTTGGAATGAAGTGAGAGTGCTCAAAACTTAGCTTTTGGAAATAATAGCTCAGCATAAACACTAGCACAGAGAGACAAAGAGCAGACCAGATACAAAGGAATGTTCAACAGTAGCATGAGCAGCAGAAGAGTCAAGGAGGGTAAAAAATGAAGTGTCATTGAAAACTTCAACTGTAGAGTATTGATTGGAATGGATCCACCAGTGAGTGTACAGGAAGGAGATTAAAATTGGTTAAATATGACCTGCGGAATGAGTGCGGAGATGGGAGGCTTTCTGCTGAGAGCCAGTTTGGTCCTGGGCCCATTTGTGCCATATGCGAAAGAAAACCGTAATAAACTGAGATTGTTTATCTTCCTCCAGAAGGCATTTCACAAAATAATATGATGCTATATTAACTGCATTTAAGCTTTTAACTACAAACACCCAATTTAAGTTTCCAGTACTATTTTGCCTGTGTATGAGGCAGTCTCAGCTCTGTAAAGTCAATCTGAATCTCTCTGTGTCTTAAATTTAATCAACCACATTAGACACCTATGTTACTCCATCTGAATAGATCTCAGTGTTGTTATTAACAGTCTCGCTGTCTTATTTTCTGAGGTTTTTAGGTCTTCCCATCTCAGGCTTTACCCTATTCCTTAGATCTTTATGTCTATTTCTTCCAGTTCCTCTTAGTCCATGTTGGGCAGAAACCAATTTACAAGCTCAGCAGGTGCTGGGAACAAGGTGAAGGATGATCTGGAGACATGGCACAAACACCGGTGAGTTCACAACCCTTAGAGAAAACAAACCCCATATTAACTGCTGAGACACTCTACTGGGTGGCAGTTACTGGTCCTTCATGAGAGATTTCAAGAAAAGTAGCAAATACTTAATTTAAGGGGAAAAAAMCTCACTGGATTATGTCCAAGACTGTTGGAGTGGAGAAGCTAGCTGGCTTGGGAGGCATGGAGAGAGGACTCGTGTGCCACCACCACCACCCAACATGGTTTCATTTGCTCCGGGAGCTTAGGCAGCAGCTGCGGCTGGAGAAGGAATCCAGCTACGGAGATGCAAATCAGCACAACAAACATCCAGCTTTGCTGCAGCATTTCTAGCTCCAGTACTCAGACAAGCACAGAAGAGGGTTTATCCAGGTCAGGTCTGGCACACAGTTGATTGTGTCAGGCCTCAGCCATACCTTGCAGCAACCTAGCCAAAATATGCCTCAAAGTATTTTGATATTTTCCCCACACGGGTCACAAGCTGGAGACCAAAGCTAGCGAGTGTCTTCCTGATTATGTTCCATTTATTTATAGAAAAAGAGTCAAATATAAGAACACATTTCCTGTACAGAAGGGAAGAAGGAAGTCAAGGCACGTCATGGCACTGCCCCAGGCTGATCTGAAGTCTTTGGTCGGGCGCAGACGTACTGGGGTTGTTTTCCATCCCTTAAACTGTGTTTAGACTGTCTCAACTTCAGCAGTCTCTGAGACATGTAAATTATTTTATGCAGAAGGACAACGGCGTTCTGTGAAGTCAAAATAGGTTGTGAAAACTGTATGTAAAGCTACTGGAGGAGTGCGTGTTCTCTGTATTTGAATAGCAAACTAACACCATAGCGTACGGGCCCCATTCCTACAGAGAAGCACAGACAAGCTGAACACAACTGCTCACACGCCCCAAGTTAAGCCCCTACTGAGTCTTAGCAAGATCGGAGCCACAGTTTTTAGTTAGTATAGGTGTACACATGAAAATAATATCATTTTCAACGTGGATGTTATTCCAAACAGTCCTTTAGCCGCCTTCAGTATAATGGCATTGGCCTAAAAATAGGAATGCTTGTACTATTGTTAACTACGATAATTTAAATTTTTGGTACAACATTTAATACATTACTAAGCAGCATGGAAACATGGTCGTGCAGTTCGTGGTAAGGCTCACCAAACGTTCATTCACCGATGTGGAGTCACGGCTGTTGAGGTGAATCTTCTTTACCTGAGGAGAGAAAGGCACGTCATAGCTGTTCTCAGCCATCGTTATGCAGACTTTCCAAAGTTCATAATAAACACTTACAAGTCTCATTTCTAGTAAGAAAAAAAGAGCAGAATATAAACTCTTGTTTATGAATCATAACAATCCACATGGAGCACATGTGCTCTTTTCTGCTTTGTAGTTCACCTGCTCATAAATGCCAGAGCTTTCTTCCTTGAGGCTCCTCAGGGCCAAACCTGGTCTGCCTAAAGCCATAGTTTCATCCATGTCTGAATGCAGCCATTATCCTGACAGAGCAGACAGAACCTCTGCATCATCCACCTTAATTTGCTAAGAGAAACCCTTCCCCAGCCGAAGCACTAAACCATGTAAAATTATTATATATATTGCAGGAGTAGCCACAAAGTACTAGGTATTGGCTAAGCYTACGGGGTAACAGACTTGGGTTGAACCAGGACAGGGGTAGTGGTGGTTTACCCTGCCGCTTTTGGAAGGGTTGGAGGATGAGAAGGACTATCATAGTCTCTGGTTTACGCAGCAGCCCAAGCACCTCGCCAGAAGCACGGTGCTCCCTCCGGACTGGGAGGCTCTTGTGGCGGAGGAGAGATGGCGACGCAGCTACCATTGGCATCTCCAGCATCCTGCCGAGGTCTCCTGGTATTTTCCGAGCTCAGCTCTCAATGTTAGAGCAGATGGGATCACAGTTCAGAACTGTAAAGATGTAGGAGTTAGCTTTTCACTGAGAACAAGCTCTAAATAAAAAAATGTCATCAAGTTAACTTCTTTAAACACCCCTGTCCTTCTCCCAGGGTTTGTGCTGCCCTCCCCCACTGCCAGTACTATCTTTACTCAGCTTCTTTCCAGAACCAGTTTTTCTCATCCTCTGCTGGCTCTCGCTCTTGCCCCCAGACTGCTCTATAAATGTGTATTTTACAGTCCAAATATACCATTCCTGACTTCCCRTTCCCTTGCCAGCCCATGGCTCCAACTGAAGTAACTGGGTGGGTGGGAAGTATTTTGAAAATCAAGGAAGTARGCGATTTCCATGTGTAGGTTTAATCAAAATTATAGTACCAAGATACTTGAAACACTACGGCAACAAGGCCTGGCTAATGTCCTCTGCTGCTCTTGAAAGGAGCTGCTGCTTTCACTCCTTCAGACAGTTTTGATATATAGGGAAATGTAGTGTCCCAGTAGATAGTACTGTATTTATCCATAACATAACTAATAGCTAACAGATAAAGAGCTGCAAACTTATAAACAATTATTTAAGAATTTAGGGTTTGGAGGGTTTTTGGCTTTTTTTTAAATTTTCCTCTGCCCTGACACATTTTGCAAAAGCCCTTTGACAGCATATTTTCAAAAGTCTTCCAATTAGCCATTCCAGGAAAACAAGCATTTGTGATTTGATCTTTTGTCTATAGGTTCATCTAAGGTGAAAAATTCTGAGAAGTTGTCATCACTCTTCTGAGTTAATTCAACGCAAAGTCATCATACTAAAATTGCTCTAAAAGTTAATTTTAAAATATGCAATTAGGCATTCATGTTTCACTGTCTGCATTAATTGCTTTTTGAAAGACAAGAAGTAGTTCTTATTTACGTATAATATTCCTATAATAATGATTGTTAGGAGAAATGTGGACATAGAAAAACAGCTCAAAATAAAAATCAGTATTTTTATTCCTGTTTGTAATGGAGTCTCAGCTAAAAGGTATTTTTCTACTTCCCATATTCTCAGTTATTTTCCAGAGCTCTACCAGAACTTCTGTGTTCAGCATTTTAAGTCAGTGACAGGATTCCTGCTTGATTGCCTATTGAGTGTACTTTGTCAGCTCTACCTTATTGTCTTCAGAAAGTACGGCTAAGGGAGCCCTCACAAGGATGCTCACTTTCCCTCCTTCCAACCACTAGGTTTCAAAGGTGGCATCCAGATTGCTCACCCAAATTAAATTTCTTTTTACTCATCTTTGTGCTTTCCACAGCAGGTCCACTTGCCTTTTCTGATACATCTTGTGTATGTCGATAGCGTGTCGCAGTGCTCCCATTTAAATGCAACTTATTATTCCAGCAACCAGGAAATTATTTTCTCTTGCTCCAGTGACATTTTATGGCACAATAAGGCAGCCTTAAAGCGAGAACAACTGGCTTTAGAGGAATATCCTTCATCATTTGCACCCTTCTGGCCATGACATTAGCATAAAATATACGCTGGGCCTCATCTTAGTCCCTGGCCTAGGTTTTTGTGGCAACGCCAGAGCTTGGCGATCTGTTTTTCCCTGTGCATCGCAATCGCCAGTTACCTCAGCAACCCTGGGTTTGCTTTCCCTGACTCCCTGACCTGGGCAAGCTCCTGCACAAGCCCGACGCGGTGCCAAGATGCCGTAACCCCCACCTCGCTCCCACCCTCCGCACGTGTTCCGCGCCCAGGCGCAGCGCAGTGCAGGGCTGCAGCCTGACGCCTCCTGCCTCTCCTACTGTTTTTAATCATTTGCAACACCTGGAGAAACTTCTAGAAGTCCTGCTTCTGGTTTTAGTCGTCTTCACCTGTGCGCCAGCTCGCTCCTCTTTGTCTCTAGAGATCTGTCAGTCTTTTAAAAAACAAGAACTTTTTTTTCCTGACAAAGCCAGATTCTTGGCACATTCTTCCAGCATTCCTTTGAACAGCCAGTCAGCAAACAACAGCGCAAACACTCGCCTGCCCTCTCATTGTTTCCTGACCCTGATTTACGAGAGGTCAGTGTGATAGATGTTTAAACTCACCACAGGCTCGGTTTATGCCAGGCCACTTCATCTGAGCTTTCATGTCATATTAATTACAATTCCTTTAAATTCCATTGCAATCACAATCAAAAGCAACAGTTGTATGCTTTCAGCACCTCCCACCCAAATACTGCGTATCACTCGAGGCCAGATTCTACCCCTCCCCTTTCTGGATATCATCTTCCCTTCTATTATTCCTATTTTAAAATCGCTCTTGAAAAACGTGGAAGTTCATCTAATCAAGTGGATAGCCAAGTGTAGTAATATCCAAGAGCAAAGTGCTACTTTAGATAAGGATGTTACAAGCTGGCCCCTTCGCAGACATTTCTAAGCTGGCTTTCACAACCTAAATATGTGATGTGGGCAAGCATACAGGCTTAGATTTTCTGTTTTGAAAATTGAGAATTTACAGCCCTGATTTTAGAGATACGTACCAGCTTTACTTTCAAGCTATTAGGGATTGTGCCACAACAAATGAAAACAAACTGCTGTAGGAGCGGTAGTATTAATGCTTTTTCATACCCAGCGGTGGCACTGCACGTGGCAAAGTGTCCTAATGAGCAGCAGCATCGTCAGGGGACGCCCTCGTCACAGCACCGGCCCGTTGTKCTGGGGTTTAGCTACTCGACCCCTGGCCCAGTAGATCAACTGCTAGATCATACTCTGCTTGCTGCACCTTGGCCTCTCCCTAATACCACCCCCCTTTTCCCTCGCTGCATTTCTTTTACTGTCTTCCTTCATCTTTTGTTGTATTTTTAATTCTGCTTTGTCTTAATTTCGCTGGAACTAGCAACCTTCTGCTGGGCTCTCAGACTCTGAAGGATCTGCTGTACTTCCTTTCTGGTCTCACAGGACTGCTGCTGAAGCTTCTGGCAGAAGTTCTTTCTTGTAGCTTTTTTTTCCCCCAGACTCTACTGAAATAGCTGTTTGACTTTCCAGTAAGAGATGCTGCATTACTACCAGGAGCAGGTGGTTCTCATTTCAGAAATTTCAGTCAAGAAAACAAAGCATGTGACAATCTTGTGAATCAGACTCTTGCTTTCTGTCCTGACATTTCTCTTATCTTTTTGAGTTGAAGGCTGATCCTTAAAATGGATAACTAAGTGAAATTGCATAGCACGCCACTACAGCCCAGCCAAATAATATCGAGACAAATGGCTTAGGTGGAGTCACTGCAAAATGCAGAATTAAAAAAGATCACTGGATTTTGGCCTATACAATATTTTATATTTGTACTGTTACTTTCCAGATGAAATAAAAATGACATAGCCTGGCAACTCCTAAGTCAGTGTTTAAAATCTCCCTATGTCTTATCTATCAGCATAACCTCATATTTATTTTCTTTTTCAAAAAGTTCAACTTGAGATCCTAGTTGTCATTTTGCAGTCTTTCCTCACTCCTGCCTGAGAACTGGAGTGCTGGCAAGCCCGGCCTGCCACCGGGCGCTTCAGCTTCTTCCATGCTGTAGGAAGTCAAACTGAAAATGTACCATCGTAAGCCTTACAGTCTGTCCAATGAGAAAAAATGTGTAAGGAAAAAAAGCAGGAGGTCATAGAGAAAATTATTTTTTAAACATACATTACAAAAGGTTATCTATGGCAAGAGAGGATATCGGGTTTAAACACCTAAATTCAAAATCTGAACGGCTTACACATTCTAAAATGTATCTATCTCTGGGCTTGGAGGTCTCTGGCTAGGCTCTTTCTCTCTATTTGGTGTTATCTGAATTGAGCTAGTTGAAAGGAGATTCTGCTGTCTCCAGACGAGTACATCCAGTTTCTATCACTAGCCCATCACATAACAACAATAACTTTACACTTAGCTCATGAAGATATGCCAGAGAATCTTCTTCCACACCTCGCTGCAGTCCAGACGGGCTGGAAGGCAATGCAGTGTCCCGGGAGTAGCCATGCCGGAGCCCGTAACAGCTGGTTTTTTGTCCTGCTTAGTATCTGAATGTTCTTTATGTTTTCAGTTGTGTGCAAAGGACCAGAGCCTGGAGCTGGTGCATGTGCTATTTGAGTGGCTCTTGATAATGTCAGTGCCACAGAGTTACAGTCATTATCCCTGATAAAAGTAATGTTCTCTTGCTGCCTCCTCGGTGGATTCACTGTGAAAGAGAAAATAGCAGATTTGCAGGGGCAAGGAGCAACGTTTCCCAAGGAAACTTTAGCCTCTCCCACCTTGAGAAACCTGTCCTTGACTCGAGCTGCCTGTCCAGGTGCTCTCTCCTCCTTGCTGTGGGTCTGCTCCTTGAGCACATCTAAAATCATTGCTCGTTGTTTTCTTCTTCAGTTCTGACCTAGATCTTCCCTGATCTGGCTTCTGCCACCTGTGCTGCACTGAATCAGGGTGCTTAGGTCATGACGTCCATGAAGCTCAGAACTGGAGGTAAGATGAGTCTTTCCTTCTAATTTTAAACTGTCACTTTAAAAACATTTTAAACTGTAACTTGTAAAACTCAGGTATTTTAAAGACAGGAGCTCGTGGGGGAAGGAGAAGGAATAATGCATCTCTCTCGGCAGCTTCCTTACGATGAAGGCTAACAAGGAACAGACTGTTCTATTGATGCTGCATTTCAGCCCAAGCTTCCGGAAAGGCCAGTTATCTCTTAAGGGTCCCACAAAAGCCTCTATTGATTTATTTCCAGCTAATACTACTGCTCCCTCCTCTGATCTGTCTCCTGCTTTCAAGAGATTTGCTCAGGTTACTCTTCATGCTTTCATTTGGCTTTTGCAATTCTATTTCAGCTTCCGTGTCTTTAATCTTTCTCACAAGGTGTTAAGGGATCCTCATTCTCTTTTCAGCAATTTCTGCAAATTC
This sequence comes from Oceanodroma leucorhoa, assembly GCA_030449065.1. Lineage (NCBI taxonomy): Eukaryota > Metazoa > Chordata > Aves > Procellariiformes > Oceanodroma > Oceanodroma leucorhoa. Next base: position 4,839,594 of record JASVER010000018.1, on the reverse strand, counting down.
AAGAAATAGCTGTTTTCAATCACCTTTTCTTCCCCCTCTGTACTTTGCCTYCAAAGGATCTCACCATAAATACCATTTCAACAGCTTTCTCCAGGCTTATGATTCACCAGCCTTTCTACTTCAGGTTTGTCATATTCTTTCCAAGCGAAAATTTTGACTTGTCTCTCTGGCATTAATTGCCATGCTACTGTCTGGTATTTCCTAAGCTGAGCTACTGCAGCACCCACATTGAGATATTTTCAGAAATCTTTTTTAATGCCACTCCACTAAACACATTTTCTTGCAACTCTTTAGCTTCTGTGTCCTCTTATTATAGAAACCTGATTTTGGTTTCCCACATCTGTTACTCCCACCTTGCATAACATGTTCCCATAGTTCTGACACAGGTAGGAAGGAGGTGGTAGGTTTGTGTGGGGTCACGAGTCATTGTATCCCAAAAAACGTGAGCAGGTCTCAGCTAGCTTTGGTGAATGGAAGTAGATTAAGTCTTGAAAACATCCTTTAAGACTAACTTGTACTATCCTTTGCTCATATTTTTTAGTTTTATCTCTGCATTTGAAAAGGTGACTAATATATAATCGAGCCTACCAGATTTTTCTAAAGATAACTGTATCCAACTGTGAAAGTATAAACACAAAAGAGAGGGGCCGAGTGCTTAGCACTGACCGATGGGGAATAACTGGGAGTAATGAGATTAAATTGAACAAAGGAAAACCACTGAAGGTTGAACATCAGGAAAATATCCTGGCCGTGTCTATCAGACCATGGACTAATTTCCCATGGGAAGCGGTGGAAACTCCATCTCTTGAGTCATTTAAAATTAGACCAGATAAATCACTAAAAAACAGAGGGCTGGGAACAACCCAGTTGGAACTGGAAGGGGATGAACTAGATGGTTTTGAAAGATGGTTTTAGTCTCAGTTTCTCTTATTCTGAAATTAAATAACGTGCCTTGTTTAGGGTCTGTTCACGCAGGATTGCCAAACCTGCAGCTGCACTGTGTTCTCCTCATTATGGTCAGGTTGAAATGCTAATGTGACTCTAACTGATTATTTTTCTGTGTTGCGGTAACGTTACAGCTCAAGCCCGCCAGCGGAACCGGAGGAGTCCCCCATGGGCCCTCCTCCTCCCCGCACTGCAGACCTGGTTCGGGACTGTCATAGGGTTTTCCTGCCAGAACGCTTCTTTGTTTTGGACCGATTCCTCGTTATTTCCTCTACCACGTACCCTGTTGGGCTGAGCTCCCCTAGATGGCAGAGCTGAAGCAATTTAAAATGCAAAAGGCTTTATGCAGCCTTGCTGTTAACAGGGACTGCCATAGACAGCCCACTAATTTCTCGAGAGCTACTTGCTAGAAACAGCTTCTGTTGTCACGGTCACGGCTCACCCTCTGCTGCATGTGAGAGACGGTCCAACTCCACGTACAGCTAATGCAGTTAGGATTTGGCCCCAAAAGGATATTGTTTCCCATAAACGATTCAAATTTCCAGTTCTCAAAAACAGCAGGCCAAGAAAACGGTTCATTTATGGTTGTGTCTTTAGCAAACCCCCATGGTCCAGCTACACTGACTTTTTGAAAAAAAATCAGCTTTGGTACAATTGTGCAAATGCTTGGAAAAGCAATGAACGTGAGGAGGCAAGTTCAGAGAAGCTACAAGTGACCTTCTTGTCCATTTAAACTTTTCAAGCCTTCTGTTACGTAAAACTACGGGTTATCCCATCAGCAGCGTTAGTCCACACAGCTTTTCTTTCTGTCCGCACACAGATGTTTTTCCTACTAATTGAATTCTACTGCAAAGCATTTTTTTGGGTTGAAGTGCTGAAGAAAACTGAACCCCAACTGGGTCTCATTTTGAGGATTTATTTTGAAATTACACATATAATTTTCTGTAAGTTTAAGGATCCAATAAAAATTACTTGACTTCTGTTATCTCCGAAACTGTTTTCATTTTCTACAGTTCGCAGAAGAGGACAACAGGTCAGGGACTTTTTTTGTTTCTTTTTCAGCTGAGCAGCTCCACGTGGTGTGTTGCATTTCTCAGCTGGCAAAAGACTTTATTTTTTTTGAACTATTGTTGGATTGGCACAAGGTGCCTGAGAGTTTCCCATCTTACAGTCAGAGACTAAGTAAATAAACTGATAATGGCTGTGGTAGATATATAGAGGGAAAAAGGAAATTACTTGGGAAGCAAGAAGATTGATCTGAATTATTTCAAGAGTCTCCTTTTCTTACATATCTGAGCATGTAAGTTTAGGTAAGCAACACAATCCAAATCAAGAGTTGTGAGTAGAGCATAGCAAAAAAATAAATTATATTTTACCTGTGTTGGTATAAGTCATCAGTTCAGAATCAGGCTAACCTTCTCAGCTCTGAATTTGTAATGGTTTACAGTTTATTCCTGAAGAATTTTCTTCTTATATCATGGTTATTCTGCTTGCACCCAGTCTTCTACTGATCATTTCCTTATTGTCCTTGTATCTGCTACACTTTCCATTATTTTCATCTCTTTTTTGCTAAGAGTTTTACCATTTCTAATTTCTTACTCATCTTCGATTATCTCCAGCTCATTTCACATTTACTTTACCTATTTTGTCAGCTTTTGCTTCCTCCCTTTATCTGTCTTATCTTTATAATTACCATATATCTTTTTTGTTTTTCCACAGTACAGCCTCACAGTGTCAAATACTCATGTTGCAAAATTTCCCCTCATATAAAGATCAACAATAAGTTAGCTGGAAGTCATCCGTATTTCATTATATTTGGCACTGAGAAGTGCAGCTTTTAAAGAGCCTCCACCCTACAGCTGCATCTCATCATTGATCCATTTAAATGCACTAATCTAGCCAAAAAGCAAATGTTTCCCATTACAACCTGTCTCTAAGTGACATCTATGCGCTAGTTTAGGAATAGATCTTCATAACAGAACTACTTTGGAGGTAAAACAGGAAAAGAGATTCTTCTGGTTCAGTGCTAAACACTTGCGTGCTTTTAGCCTGCAATAAGTATGGAGCCACGTACTTCCATCCAATCACATAGTGGGTAAAATAAACATTGTGAGCATCGCTCACCGAATACAAATTCTGTAATTATGGGTTACGTGTATGACCAGTTAGGTGACTAGAAATTGGCTGCTACATTTGTAGGGATTTCTCCAGAGAAAAGGAAAATCATGAAAAACTCTGAAGTTCATAATGAACATAGGGTAGGGTATCTAACACGCTACTAATATCCCACAGGCCCTCCGCTCTTTATGATGGTGATCATACCACTGTAGCTTTGTGACAGGAGTAATGAGGCCCGATCTGCCCACAGGCTAATACAAGAGTATGTGAGATGGCTTTTTAGTTTGTTTGACTTCATTGACATAGTTACACTACTGGAAATCCTGCTGATCAAGATGAAGTGTCTTAAAAAAAGAAAATGTGGATTTTGCAGATCCTGTGACACAGAAGCATTTTGATGTCAACCATCCTAGAAAGCTGAAAAAGGAGTTTCTTACAATTAAGCAGGAAAATAAACAGTATATTCAATACTATATGCATTATTTCACATATGCAGATGTTGAAATAAYGATCAATATCCAGTACAGATTATCCTTCAGTCCCCACGCTGCCTTCGTACTTCTCGGCTGTCGGTGGGCTGCAGGACTCATCCCCAGCACTGCTCTGTTCCAACGGCTGTCGCAGGAGAACTAGAGGGTTTTACAATGAAAGAGTGGGTAGCTGTAATTTTGGTACTCAGGAACTCGTGGGAGTCCGTTTCTTGACACCAAGGGGAAGTAGATAAAGGAGAACATACAGAGAGAGATGCCCAGGCTTTGGAGCACTTTGCAGGAGCTGCTACCAAGCGATCCACGGAGGCTGTACCCAGCTACTTACGCGTTCTGGCACCTTTTGAAATACTATGGTTTCTCCTGAAGGCCTTTCTCACCGCTAAATGCTTTTTGCATGTGTTAGATGGGTCCCTGAATCATAGCTTCTGCAGTGCTAACACTCACAAAACTAAGTCTATTTTTGACCACACTGACATCTCCTTTCCAAAACTTCTTTTTTCCCCCTTTAATCCACAACTGTAGTCAACTGCACCTCTGACCTCTGATGTACCTTCCCTTACGCTCAACCTTATGGTAGACATACTGTTAAAACCCTGAGTTGTATTTGCTTTCTGAATTACATCCCGGCTGTGATAAATGTGGCAGTTCTTAGATAACAAAGTTATTGTTTCATGCTGTTTGCTGGCAGCATCAGGAGAATAATTGCAGTGTCTCAGTTCAATCACACACCAAAGGCTGTCTTTACAGCCATAAGGGCTGAAAAATAACCAGCTGTAGGGAGGCTTTGGTTCTCAGTCCCAGCTCCACGAAAGGGACACATCTCCAACTACTATCTTGTCCAGCAGTGAACAAGATAAGGATTTAGTCACTCCTTGCTACAGAATAGTTTAGAGAATATCTGCACTGAAAATCTTTCTACAATGCTGACATACAGAACCGATCTCCAATGAACAGAAAAACCCCAACCCTTGTGAGAGTGTGAAAAGACAAGACTTGAATTCAGTTTTAATGCATTTGGCACATAGTATATGACACTCAACTCTTCACCTCAGTAGAGGTCAATTATATCATGTCTCAATACTTTACTTTTCTCTRGACTTATACACAAGTCAGTTGTGAAACAGATCTTCTAATAATTTCTTTTGGTAGTGGACACCACCACTCAATTCTTTATTACTATTAAGTGGACCCAATTTCTATGTCAATAAAAATGACATGTACTAGGCATATTGTTTCCAAGGTCACAATTGTTCCTGGTATAGTCCGTGACAGATAGACTGCTAAGTTTTGTAACATGATGAATGAAACTAAACTGAAAATCAGTATTTTCTTTTACAGAACTTTTCAAAATACAAGTCCTGGTGCCCTGCKCAGAGTAAAAAATCCTTCCTTACTAAAAGCAAACCTCCAGTAATATAGACCTTGCAGCACAGCCACACTGTTGCTCTCACCCCACAAACTGGCATGACAATTTATAAAGTGATAAGTCAAAGAATTAGGAAATAATTAATTAACATAATTGAAATGTCTCTGTTAATATACTTGGTTAACAGCAATGCTACCAGGAGAAAATTCCCCCTACACACTTGGATGAAAGCCTTACTGTTAACTCATGTCATACTTATTTCTTAATATAGAAATAATTATTACTTGTATATGTGCGGTTATACAGAGCAGAATTGCACAGCTGTCCCCTGCTACTCATCAAAGGGGTGCTGTTTTATATACAGTAATAAAGTGTTACTTTTATTGTAATTCTCACAATATAAGGGTGGATAAAAAGGAAATGGGCTAATAATATGTCATTACAGTTACAGTAGTCGGGGCTCTCCCAGAAGTCAGTGAAGAGAAGTAAGAACCCTAAGAAGTTGATGCAAGCCACCTTACATAGTATGAATGTGTCTGGTCAGCTTCTGTGTCTCTTCATTGACTATTGAGAGAGCCTAGCTAATTAGTTCAGATCAAATGAATAATTTACAGATGGGTAAAATCAGGTGTCATGAACCCCATCCTCAGTGTCTAGTGCACTTGGAGAGCACAAGGCAGGCAGAAAATTTCCTTTGCCTCAGGATGTTAGGGGGTTGTGCTATTAGGCTCCCTGTTTGCCCAGAAAGAGAGTCCTATTGCAGCCATATTTGTAAGGATTTGATTGTACCTGGTGTCAGCAACAGTGGCCATGCTGGAACAGCTTTATGCAGAACAAGAGCCCCTCATTCTTGTGTTCACAGTGAGCTAAACTAAAGGTGAATAAGACATTCATATTTTTGAAAGAGAGTACCCAGCAYACACTTTGCTAATCCATTAACGTTTTCAATATTTCAGCAGTGCTCCTGCTCTGAATTGGAACCAAAAGCAAGTCTTTTCATTAAAAGCCAGAAGGAGAGAGGGAGTATGAGATCCATTTAATTAAAACATTTCCAGCCAATACGCTAAGGAACGTTTAGATTCTGCATGTATCTTATGCATCGTCAATGGAAATTGCAYGAGCAGAGGCTGAAAAGGCTCGGAGGAAACGAATGTAAAACGAGCAAAGACTACAATAATCTAGACTGTAGATTACAAGAATAAGGCTCTGGCATTTATCAGAGAAGAACCAAAACACTTAGCTACTAACTGGACCCGCTGTCTGTGGCCAGTGAGCCCTGACGCGGTTTAGAGCAACCTGCCAGTCCGCTCTGCAGCGAGTGCCCCATTGGACAGCAATAGGTGTGCCAGCAAYGCTCCTGCAGGGACGCTGCAAGGAGCAGGATCATGAACCAGCACAGTCCCCTTGCCCAGAAGTGCCAGTCTCCCTATAGCAGGTATATCCTCCGGCTGGGTCAGTTGTTTCTATACCCTCTTTCAATGCAGAGTAGCATAAAAGGTGGGGCAGTACTTCGTTAGCCCAACAGTCTGTGAAATAACCATTTGGCTCTAGGTGTAGCTAAAGTAGGCAGCTGTTTGAAGTAGCTGTCTTCAGGAGACACTAATATGGACCATCCTTTCCCAGTGATCCAAGCAGCGTGCCGCACTCTCTGCCCTCATCTTTGTTCTTGTAAGAACAATATTGTCATGATCAAGAAGAGCACAATCCTCTGAGCCGGAGTCAGAAAACATTTTGCAGGAGGAAAAGCCAAAAGATGACTGCTGCGGTGTTTCCACTCAGTTCATCCCCTTCRCTAAAGCAGCTAACTATTGGAAGGGGACTTGAGCTCTGCACAGCTGTTATTTACCTCTGTTTTGAAATGCAGAAAGTTGCAGTCATCTGTTTATTTTTCTTTAACTCTTTTGTGCTTCAGAAGTATCACACAGTTCAAAAGGCAATATGACTAAATTTTAAGAAAATTATTGTGCTGGCAGTGTTTTAACAACTGTTTCTTTGTAAAAGAAAAGCCATAAATAAGGGAAAGCAGATTAAATAAATATAGAAGCTATCAACACTGCAAAAAAAAGTCTTAGTGAATAGAGAAGTTTGACAAATAATGACTGGTGCAAATCTTTCCTTTTTCTCTGGCTTTCATCAAGACTTCTCTAAAACTTAAGGATGTCTGCGAAAGAGGAGCTTGACACATCGCAAATGGAACGGAACCTGTTGCTCCTGCAGCTGATCCTACAGGTCTGGGAAACAGGAATACAGCATATCAAGGAGGAGGTTTTTCCCTTCAGATTTATTTTTTATATTAATCAGACTTGGTTATTGAGGCTAATTACCTTTATAGAAGTTGTATAATACTTGTGGCCCTCACCTCAGGCAGTTGTATAGTTCTGAAATATAACAGTCCATCCCCATCTGATCAAAAGGAAAGACCACTCTTACTGTGTCAAAAAGATTAAGCCCTGTCCTTAGACTTTGGGGAAAAATGCTTTGCATTACTGTGCTCAGAGTTTGTTTTGTATTTTGCTTAGGGCTTAAGGACCGCCTTGAGACTTAAATTCACTTGGACTATTTCCCCTTGCCTCCCTTGTAACCCTTTGGTCTAATCCTGCAAATGACCTTTGTGTGGACATACTTTGCATCCACATGGAGCCATTTGGAGTCTGGTGCATGTGAAACAGCACAATACTGCTGCGAAGAGTTCAAGTATATCTAATGAGTTAAAATATTTGGCTGCTACTTTCTTCTGGGAAAGCAGTTCTGAAATGAACATCTGAGGGTGTCTCAGCAGAAGACTGGGCTGAAAATATTCTGTAAACGTGGCTGTGTTCCTTAGCTCATTACTTTCATTTCGACTTCTCCCAGCATTATGTTATTGCTGATCAGATTTCTGGACTGATTTTTGTCTAGATTTGCAACTCTAAGAAGTCCATTGCCGAACAGGGACAAATTGGTGGAGGGTGCTAACAATTAATTTAGTCACACTAGAAACATGTTATATTCAATGCTTTCTTCAGTCAGTTCAAAAGCATGTTTCTTCTTTATGTACTACAGTTTGCATAGGCAGTCAACATAGCCTGTTTACAGAAAATTAATGAGCATTTCTGTTCATTAGCTGCAATAACTTACATGGATGGGTTTCTATGGTTTCTTTTCCCRTACAGGCAGACGAGCCACTTGGAACCTGAACCCAACCCCAGGTGTCCCTAATTCCCACAGTTGTCTCTGTCGGTCTCTAAAACTAGAGCAGAATCACTCATTAGATAGTACCTCTAACTTTGATCAGCCAGCATTTGACATTTGTTCAAAGGGTTTGTAACACACCGAAAGAGAATGAATCCAATATTTTCTTCTCCTTGAAAGCACCATTCATAGACAATCCTTTCTCTGGAAGTAGGATGTAGCTTGCTGGGGAATTTATACTACTTCTACTATAATATAATTCCAGGAAGCTACTGTGACAGTTTAGCTCTGTTAAAATACCAAACATATTCCTAATCCAGCCTCTTCTGGAATATTCACACCATACAGACATAAATACAATCCAGCTTGCCTCACAGATTTTTTTTTGGTGGGGGATGTCATGCTTTCCTGGATACTGTCTCTCCATTTTTCATCTCACTTTTTAAAAGCCAGAGCAGGAAGATGGGTGGTGGGAAAGAAGTGGGGGGTAAAAAAAAAAAAAAAGAACAGTGTAGTATAACTTTCAGAGCCTAGTCCCCATAAACAGTAATCAGCTTACAGGTTTAGAGACCTTCTGGCCTTTAGCTGGCTCCTGCTGCCCCAGAGAGCATCTCTTGTGTCTCTCTCTTGAGTGAAAAGAGACCTGAGCATCGGTCGGCATAAGTGGCAGCACATGGAGTCAGGTTTAGAAGCCAGTAACAGCAGAGTACCTGGTTTCTACAGGGTATCTGGTAGTGAGGTTCTGATGAGCTCAAAATGAAGTAAAAGCTCTTTGGACTGCAGAAAGCAGCAACTGATTCATTGCCTTTGGGTGGAGCACGTTGTTGGAAGGAGGGAGGGTTCTGATGAAATCAATACATATGATATATATGTATCATTTTTACTCCTGCACTTTTTCTCAATGCCTGAAAGCTATCTTGATCCAGCCCCAGCTATAGAGCAAGATCTGTTAAACAGCAGGTCTCAGGAGAAAGCTGTCACACTTTGTCCATCTAGAGGGAAGCTGTGGATAGTCGGAAGAAATGCGGGATGGGTAGCCTGAATTTTGGAGACGGCTGTTAGCACCTCTGTGCTACTAAAACATGGTTTCACTAATCAGCGGATCAAGCTGCTGATTATGTGATAAAGCAAGGAGAGAGCGATAACACTGTTGTCAATTCATCACCAGCTACTTCCACCTAAACTGTCAGTTCAGTAGTTAAACTAAACATTTTACAAAATAGGGCTGATTTATCACCTCCCAGTCGACAGCACAGAACCAAACACAGAGCTGTTATTTCAGTAGAGGAGTTAAGGTAACCCAGATTGTCATTTCACTTTTCTCTGCCATTTGAGCACTTAAACCTTTTCTGTCACAGCCAATTTTAAATAGATTGGATATTTATTGTGTTGAACTCCTTTAAACTGTGCGTGTGTGGGAGGGGAGGGTTTCTAAGGGAAAATGCTGCACATCTAATAGTCCCTGCTGGCTTTCTAAAACAAGTTAACATTGTTTGACCTAAAGTGAATAAACCCTCGGCAGAACTGAGGCTGATGACTTTATCTGTTAGACTCTGGCTCCTCTAATTTAAAACAAATGAAAGAATGCAGATAGTTTAAGTGAATGCAGAAGAGATGGGAGTGATATTTTTTTTCCCCTAGACCTTTACAAAATTAGGAAATCTTGCTGTAAACAACAGGCATGGCATTTTCAGAAACAAGTTGTTATTCCACAGCGACAGTTTCCAACAGCAGAACATGAAAAACAAGAGTTTTGCTTTGCTTATGGTTTCAGAGTGTTTCAGTAGATTTTCATTGCTAGGAACTCAAGCTAAAAGTAAAGTGAGTTCTGCTGGGCTCCTCCCAGCCATAATCTTGCTTGCTCAAATTTTACACTGCAACTAATTCCCCTGGGCTCACTGAATTATACTTGAAATTGTTTTTGTCTCTGGCTGCATGATGGTAAATTCCTGCAGGCTTGAACAATTTTGTATTTCTTTACAGAGTACCAAGTTTGCTGTTGGAGCTGAAATACTAATGCCCCAAACCCACCAAAATGTATCAAACCCCAGACTCAGAATAGCAGGGATGGTTGGTATGAACAACTGAGGCTTGTTGCTGTGGCAGTCATGCATCAGCATGCCTTGGCCACATCKGTAGCCTCGCACAAATGCCTCGAAGTCCAGTTCAGGTAGACTATCCGCAGGCACACACAGAAGCATGAATAAGTACCAAGTTAGGTTGTGAATTCACAAGACATCAGAAACTTTTCACCATCTCTGCTTTGGACACATTTCTCATGGAAGAATAACCTACCTCACTACTTGGTCATCCTTGCTCTGAGGGGAAATGAAATACCACGAGCCTCTTACCCGAACACAGCTTCCTCTCTGTTTGGCGATGGATCAGTGATGCTGGCCAGGGGGAACAGTCATCTCGCTGTCAGCTTCTGGCTTCTCTTTGTGCCTTGGACATTGTCACCCAGACTGCATGAGGAGCAGCATCCTGACAGAGACAGCTCTCCCTTCACACCTCAGCTTTGTTATCTGAGAAGACTACACTAAAGAGTGGAAGACACGYCAGCTGAGACATTGGTTTTCTGAGCTGAGACATGGGTCCTGAGAGCATAGCCAGAAATATTCCTCATAGCTTCACTGAGCACAGCCAGTAGTGATCTTCACCTCAAGGTCCTGGACCTGCCATGCATTTATGCAATGTCACACTCAAGCTATCTCATTGCCTGAAGCCATTTTCAGCTATGCCAAGAGGAAAGATCACAGGGGAAGGCAAGAGGCTGCATTGCCCATCAGACTGGTTAGCTTAGTGCTGGAGGATATTTTGAGGACATACGAGTCACCAGTGGCACACTTCTAGTCTTACAGAGAATCCCCTTCTCTCCCCCTCACCCGCATTCAGCAAGCCTGGTGATGCTGGCTCTGGTCTGCTTCAGTGCCCAAGCACTCACAKGAGACTCTATTTCTCCTTTGTTCAAATCCAACACTTGCCCGCAGGCTTGCCCTGTACTTGCTCTGCACATCTCATTATTCATGGGCGCTGCTGGCAATCAACCTCGTATCTCAGACTGGAGCCCCTGCTATACATTTTTTCCATGCCTTCAATACATTCTTCTTTTTGTAGTATATCCATTTTCTTTTAACTTTATCCATCTGAATTTTGCTCCAAATGGTTAATCCTTCTCTGGATGTCTGAAGTATACTCCTCTCATGTCCTATCTCATTTCCTGCGCCTTGATGGTCACCTCTTGCAAGGTCTGCTACTTTCTGTTGCTACCTCTCTGTTCATTGAATCTCTGGATGTCTCTGATCAGTGGTCCTAAGATGGCCACTGTTCCAGCTCATAGATGACACTTTAACACTCCCAAGGTGCACACCCCACCACACATGTTAAGCATCCTCCTTGGCTTTCCAGTAGGCAAATGTCTCCTTTTCACCAAAACTTTAGATACGCAAAGATTTTCCCTGAGGGCTAAGTCCTGTGGATTACTGTATGCGCTTAAAATGGTGTTACTTCTAGGGGATATTGCCTAGCACCCTGTGACTGSTGGAGTCAGCACGACCGAAGCTTCAGGATACCAAAATCCTCTCTTACTATGGACCCAGTGGCAGGTCTGGCTGCAATTCTCTTTGGCAGTGCTCTGGAGCACTTGTAAAGCATCAGCATTCTGGGCCAAGTGAGGTAGGTGTGATCTCCTGTGAAGAGAAGATTGAAATAAAAGAAAGGAGACACTTTGGTCAGAGCTCAGTGTATATATGGGAGCCAAGATGCAGGCATGGTAGCGATGACATTTATTTCTGTTGCCAGAGTGTAGGTGATAGGAACGTCCACAGAGTAAGAGGGGAATATTGTGGTACAGTTACCAAGAAAACAGCCATCACCAGTGATGTCTAGGATGAATAAAGTACTAGAGCTGGACAGGAAACAGATGCCTGTATCGTGACTGAATCACAGGAATCTCAGTGCAGAAATCTGTAAAGCAAATACAGTTGCAGACAATGGTCCTATTACTGTGCAGCTGTAGTCATGATTTCATGGCTTTTACATGTCTAGGAAGGGACTGTCTACTAGCTGCAGTATCTTGGAAATATCAATTAATGAAAAATGTGTGCGTCATCCACTTCTCGATCTCCCATTCTGGGGAGAATCTAATGAATCAGTCTCACGCAGGGTACCTGTCAACATCCTCGGGAGCAGGGAAGCTGTTAGACGGATGCCAATCGGTGCTCTGGCCATGCGCTGAAAAGTCTCTAGCCAGGGTGCTCACAGTGGTGCTCGCAAACACTTTCAGGGAGGTAGTAGCATTCATTACCTCCAAAACAGAGGAGATTGCAGAGGTGTCCATGTTCAGCCTGAACCTCTCAAAGCAGGCCCTAACCGTGAGATTTAAGCAGCTGGGGTCTATGGTGGAAAGCGTTATCAGAACCATCATTACCTCAGCAGCTCCTACAAGTGACGATTTCTGAGAGCAAACATCTACTTACTTAGAGGCATGTCTCTTCCTGCTCACTCTTCCTTTCATCCCCAAACTCAGGCCATGTTAAACTCGGACCTTTTCCTACTTAACTTTTCAGACTTTCTAGACTTCTCCTTATCCCAACACAAAATACCCAAGATTTACTGCTATCTCCCACTATTGCTTATCTAATCTACCCTTCCCAGATACTCCACACTAATCTAATCTAAAAAGTCCTGTAATAAACCTGCTCTCACTTTAACTTCTGTTTCTGTCAACTCATGTTGTTCTCTAACCCAAAGGTAGGGCATTTGGGACTGCCTACGGCTGAGCCTCCTCACTGCTCATGTCTGACATATCATGGTGGGCTGCAGGTGGTGAGAAAAGAGAGGGCCTTCAAGATGGCAGGGACAACATAACGGCTTGGGAAGTGAGTTCCTTCACAGTGGGCTGGGTGCAGGTTAGATATCTGAACACATGTTGTACCTGCGAGAGAACGGCATGCCCCTGAGCCCTGCCAGAGGCAGATGTTAAGGACCACGTGGGAAGGGGGCAGATACCTAAAACATATTTGGCCAAGTGAATTTTGATATTCACAATTTAGCCTCTAGAATTTCTATATTCTCAAGATATCAACATGTTCATTCAGCAAATGATAGTTTAAGAAGATAGAGCCCCATAACTGTGCCACCACTGACCCAGCAGAATGGGCAGAACAGAACGACTGAGCACACCTCAGCCCCTGGACTGCAGTGCAGGCTTAACTCTGCCTACCTGCGGCAAACTTTTTAGCAGGGCCTGTTGYGACAGGACAAGGGGGAATGGTTTTAAACTACAAGAGGATAGATTTAGACTAGATACAAGGAAGAAATTTTTTACAATGAGGGTGGTGAAACACTGGCACAGGTAGCCCAGAGAGGTGGTAGATGCCCCATCCCTGGGAACATTCAAGGTCAGGTTGGACAGGGATCTGAGCAACCTGATCTAGTGGAAGATGTCCCTGCCCACGGCAGAGGGGTTTACCAGATGACCTTTAAAGGTCCCTTCCAACCCAAAGTATTCTATGATTCTACCTCAGTAATTTAAATTCAGCTGCTAGACTTTGCACTGAAGTGGCTGAGATGTCCTCAAAGATGTCTGCACTAGCTCTCCTCTGGGGATGATACTCTTTAGCAAGGAGTGATAATAAACAGTAGGATGGTGCTAACACTTTAAGCTGCTGCAGCTGTCTGCTAAATGAGTATGTGTCAACACCTTCAGACTGGAAGGTGAGAAAGTGAAATTATAGCTCTCAGTTACCCTAATTCTGCTTTTGCAACATCTTTTATTAAGTCACTTTCAAGGGTGGTTAAAGGCCTCTGAGGTTTTGCTTGGATGCTATGAATCTGAGACAACAAGCGTGTTTCTGAAAGCTTGCCTCCTTCTTTAAGTTTTTCTGTTGTAACTCTGACACCATATTTAGAATGAAAAATTACAGCAGCATAGCCTTATACATGAAAGTCCTAAAAACACCCCAGCGACTCAAACAAAAACATCTGCCACAAAAAAATAGAACACTGTGATTAGAAGGAAGAAAATGAAGTACACAGTTTAAGAAAGACTTGCTAGTGTAAGTATTCTTTTGATAATTACACAAATATAACCTTCTCAGAGCTAATAATAAGATCTATTTCCTCAGCCTAGCTATGAAGTAATTTCTGATTCTAGGATCACATTTTCCTCTGTGATATTTTCATCTCCCTGTTATAGTTTGAAAGCTAAAGCTAGAGAAATTGATTGGCAATGTAAGAAAAGTAAAAATGGAAGATTTGTCACCGTACTGATGTAGCTGTGCTGATATAAATAGAGACTTGATAGATACTAAATGATCACTCAGAGGCAACTTGTGTTTAATCTCTCTGAGACATTTTGTAAATCTGACAACTTTCTATGTGGATATTAGTTATGATGCTAATTTAGATTTCGAGTCAGTACTGTGGCTCCTACAGAAAAAGTGATTATTATGAGTACACAGAACTGATTTTATATACATCACAGATTTTTGATGATGTTCTGCAGATCGACACGATGACTACAGCGCAGAGAGCAGTATGCAGCCAAGCACACAGCTACACTTCTTGGTTCTGTTCGATAACAGCTTCTAAACAGGAAAAGTGCCCCAACTGTTCCCCTTTTCCACTCTTGAAAAATCTCAAGTGATTTTAATTCTGGTCTTTTCAACTTCTTGACAAGCAKGGACCAGACTATATTAAAACAGTTTGCTCAGGGGCTGGATGGCAAATAAATCTTTAAATGTTGTATGGCAGTGAGAAACAATTAGGGAGCTGGACGGAACTATCTTGTGGATTGCCAGCTGGACAGCACCATGCTTATTTAAAATGCGTATATATAATCTCCGATCCAGGTCAGGTTCAGCCACAAAGTAGTCTTTTAACAGAAATCTATGAGGAACTCAAATTCTTCAGAAACCACTCCAGGTTTTTAACTGTATATAGGCTGACTGAAATCCATGGCAGCACACAGAATTGTTGGTAAGCACCTGAATCAGTGTGACAGGCCTCAAGTTGTAACACCCTTTTAAACACCGCAGATGGGACCTTGGTTGACAAGAATCAGCATTTGGACCTTGAGACTTTTCCTCCAGCCACCGGATGTAAGCTCTTTCCTCGGTTGTCTAGACACCAATATTCATACCTGCTGCCACTGCGAGTAGCTGATGGATAACCAGGCCAGTCACCTCTTTTCAGAGATCACTTAGAGTAGCGTAGCAAAAAAACCACCACAACCCAAAAAAATTTTATTGTTTTGAGAGCACAAACAAGACATGACCTTTTATTTCACGCAAGACCTTTACCATTTCTTGCAAATGCTTTGTTTTTCTTCGTTCCCTTTCACAGGGACCTTGCTTGTCCAGCCTCTATGCTGAAAATCACCATTCTAGAAAAGGAAAAAAAATAAAAATCACACACTCCGATAGCGATAGATGAAGTATAGAAAATGTTTCCGTTCCTGCCCTCGCGGTGTCGTCTGAGGAGGTGGGTGGATTTTTGGAGGGAACAGAAACCGCCAGCCTGGAGGCGGGGGAAGGGGACGGGGACGGGCTCCCCACCGRCCCCAGCGGCGGAGGCAGCGGGAGCCGCCAGCGCCGGGAACGCTTCGCCGCCGCCGCGGGGCTGAGGGTCCGGAGCCCCGCGGGCCGCCGAGTAAGAGGKGGCCAGCGTCAGGGCCGGCGGGGCAGCGCCGCCCGTCGCGGGGTCGCGTTGCCGGCTCGGGCTCGGCGGGCTGGGGGCGGTTGCCGCCCCTGCTCCTGTCAGGGCGGGGGCCGCCGTGAGGTGCTGGGGCGGACCCGCGGCCTTTCCGGGGCGGGGGGGGGGTAACGGGACGGGGGAAAAGGGTGGCCGTGCTCGGGCGCGGAGGCCGCGGACAACGAGGACGTGCCGCGCTGGGCCGGGGAGGATCGCTGGTCGCCGGCGCGGAGAAGGCGGTTAAGCCGCGCAAACCCCCGCGCCTTCAGGAGGGCGCTGGCTGAAGCTCCTCCTCGGCGCGCCCGCGGCTCCCCCACACGCCGAGCCCGGAGCGGCCCCCGCCCGCGGCGGTGGGCGAGGCCGGTGCCCAGGTGGCCGGGGGAGCGCGGCGGGCGCAGCTGGCGCGGCGCGATGGCCCCCAGCACCGAGACGCCCTATTTGGCGGCGGCGGAGCTAGCAGCGGGGGGCAGGGCCGGCCCGGAGCGGCCGCGGCGGAACGGCACGTCTGTGCGGAGGGAGGCCCGAGGGAGGGGCGGCGGGCGGGGCGTGGGGCGCGGTGGTCTGATCGCGAACGGCTCCGGCTACGTAGACGGGGGGAGGGAGCCGCCTGCAAGCGGGGTAGGCTCGCGTGAGAGACAAAAGCCCGGCTGCGCCGAGCGGGGGTCTCGGCCTCGCTGCTGCCGGGAGCGCTCTTTTGTTGCCGTTTCCTAACCAGGGTTTGTGCGTTTTCCGCCGCCCCCCGCCCGGTCAGTCCGCCGGTTACGGCTGGGGTGAGGACCGCGGACTGGCGGCGGCTGCCGCCCGGCCCGGTGAACGAGCGGCCCCTCGGCTCCTGGCCCCGTCCTCCACCAGTTGATCAAAGTTCGGCTGGGCCCAGGCGAGGAGCGACCAGCCTGCCGCCCCCGCCAGCCGCACCTCCCCCGGTTCCCTCCCTCCGCGGCCTGGGGCAGCGCTGCCGCGGCGCCGCTGCCTCCCGCGGCACGAACGCCTGTGTGTAGCGAAGTAGGAGGGAGTGGGCGCCTCCCGCCTTCCTCCGCCTGCCTTCTCCTCCCCGCGGCTGGGGCTCTGGATAGGAGGAGCCGGAGGAAGAGGAAGATGACGAGCGGGTGCAATTAGCCTAACAAGGGACGGGTGGCGGAGGAGGAGGCGGCAGGCGCCCCGCGCCGAGGACTGACATATCTGCGCTCTCTCTCTCTCCCTCCAGCCATGAAGGCAGAAGCCGGGGAGCGCAGCTGAAGCCCAAGGCAGTCCCGGCGCTCTTCCCTATGGCAGCTGCGTGAAGGGGCTGAGCCCCCCTCCCCCGGCGGCGGGGCTGGCCTCGTCGCGTCGGGTGTGCGCGAGTGGCTCTGGTTCCCCCCTCCCCTCTCTTCCCTTCCCCGATGTGGGCTCCAGAGGATTTGCTCCTCCTTTGTAACCGGGAATGAAATAATGGCGACCCGGTGGGCAGCGGGGCCACCCGGCGGGGATGGAGACAACGAGCCCCCCCCGGGCGGCGGCAACGGCGCCAGCGGCCAGGTAGGAGCGGCGGGGGCGGGCGGGGCGCGGGCTGCGCGTACGCGGCGGCGGGCAGGGCAGGGCCGGGGCGGGCGGCTGGCTGCCTCCCGCCGCGGGGAACGGCTTGGCTGGAGCGGGCTTAATGGCCGCCCCCTCTCTCCCTCCCTTCCTCCCTCCCTCCCTCTCTCTTCCTGCCCGCCCCGGAGTTGCTGGGAGTTGGACGCTGGGCGCGGTGCGGGCGTGCGGCTCCCCGGCAGCGGGAGGGGAGGCTGCCGCCCCGGCCGAGGGCCGGTCTCGCAGTCGGGGCGTCGCTGGTGGGCCGGGAGGCGGGAGCGCCTCCGCTGCCTCACGGGCCGGGCGGCGGCTCTGCTTCCCGCCCCGCGGAGCGGCCACCGTCCTCGCCCTCGGGGCGGCGGTTTCCGTGGGGTCCCCTCGTATCCCCCCCCCCCCCCAGCCCCGCGGTCGGCTCGCGGCGTATCGCCCCCAGGCTCAGCCTCCCCGCGTCGTCCCGACGCTTGTGTGCCCCGTCCCCGAGAGGCGGCACTGGGGTACGGCTTCGTCCTCCCCCCCCGTCACGCTCAAACCCTGGTGCTTTTTAGTAGAAACACGGGCCTGGCCTCTGCCTCCTTGCAGCCAGTWCTTGCCACCCTCCTGCCTGTACGCAGCGGCTTATATTAAACGTATTTCTATCCATAACATTTGTTGCTGGAACGGTCCTCTGTGTGTTTAGTTTAAAAACTTCATAGCATGCCCTATGGTGGCACCATTGCATGTTTGAACTCGCAACACAGAGTTTTTAATGGGGAACGGTGTCTGATGATTCCTTCTGTGGTCCCTATTAATAGTAATAAATGTCTGCGAAACAACTAACTTTAGATCCAACAAAATATATCTAACAGCTTCAGTGGAGTTGTTCCAAGATCTGTCTTAAACTTTATTTACAAAGACAGACTTGCTTTTGTATTTCTCAAAGTTAGGGCATGTTGTGCCAAAGACAGAAAACTTAAATCTGTGTAGGGCTGTGAAATGGATGCCCTTTATATAGATGTTCTCCTTTTGTTTGCGGAAATTGAAATATAGTAGAGTGATTTTAAACCTACAGAACTTAAAAATTAAAGTGTGGTTTGGTTGTGTGGTGATTTTTGGTGGTTTTTTTTTTTTCTTTTTTAGCACACCGGGTTTTAGTTTACTGCTATCCTCAGTTCACCCTTTTGCCTTGGTTTAAAAGTGGCACATATGGTATTGTAAGATTTTCCTTACTGCCATCACTTCAATTAAGAGATTCACACAGTATCTCAAAGCAGGTGGGTTAGGTGAGGACAAAATGTGAGTCTTAAGTAAGAAAACAGGAGATGTTAAGATTTAAGACTTTGTGATAAATTATGATTCTTAATTTGTATGTAGATTTAATCGTGCATTATTTTTGTTGATGTCCTTTTTAAAAACATAACTGAAAACAAGGCCTTTTTTTGAGAATGTATCCTTTAATACTGTTCAAACAGTGTGGGAAGGGGGAGGAAACCACATGTCTAAGTGTAAAAATGAAAATCTGCTTTTTAATTCTATGGTATTGAGACTGCTGGTCTTTTTGCACTGGCACTTGTCATAATCCACCTATCCCTACTGTGCTAAGTCCTAACAAGGCCTGTGGCACTTTTGGAGCTCATCATGTTAAAGCTGTGTAATTGGGGACTACTAATAGGTATGGAATTGCAAAATGGACTGCTCTGCGTGTTGTTTTGCCTGATACTTATATGTTGCAGTTAAAATGTAACTGCTAGAAAACATGTACTTACACTGATGATTGCCTTAATCATAGCACAATCTTTGCTTGAAGGTAGATAGCCCTCATGAATGCCTAATCAAGGTTGCAATGCTTTCTCAGTTACTTTAGTATACATATTGCTGCATGGCTTGAAGTTCAACTTATTTTCTTATAACTTTTTTCATAGATTRGTGTAAAATGCCAAGAGAGAGTGAGGATTTGTGGTTTGGGATCTTCTGTCTTAGTTCAGTTGGTGGAACAGTTACTGTGTACAGTGCTTGATGTGCTATAGGTGAACAAATCCCTTTAATGGAAGTCTTACTTGTAWTGAACAGTAAGAACCGCTTTTCTGTTGAAAAAATCAGAAAACACCTGTAATGAAACACAATTACTATAAAAAAGGAATTTTAAGTTTGCAAAAAAAGTTGCTGCTGTTGCAGGGTTTTATAGTGTGCTAATACTGACACACAAGGTATTAGCAATTTCGGGAAATAATTTGTGTTTTTGAGACACTGCATCCCATATGGTGTTTGCATTGTAATGCACAATTAACTCATCCAAACATAATGTTTAGTTGTAGACCTACATGCACAGCAGGTTGTCATGAGGAAGACTCCCAAGCATAGCCTGTGTTCATCATGGCAAGGGAGTTAGTTGTGACAGAAATTAGGATTTTCAGCCAGTTAAAGGTTTTGGAAATGTACATCTATAATCATTAAGGTTTGATCAAGAACTGAAAAACTTGTCCTCTGGTTTCAAGATCAGTGGTCAGACAAAGAAAGGRAATGTCTGATTGAGAAGCTAGTGCTTCTGTGTGTCTTTGCATACAGAATTGGGAGGACTGAGGACATGCGTTTTGACTCCTTTAGGTAAYGCATGTGTTGGTTGATAATTGTTTTTTGTTTTGGATACCTGTCTACTCTGATACTCCGTTCCATTTGGTCATGCCTTGCCATGATTTCTATTTTTATTTTTGCTTCTTCCCCCCCCCACCTTTGACAGTATTATTGGTGGTCTTTCTCACTTCAGAGCCCCTTCGCTGAAATGATTGTTGAGAACAAAGATTGCGCATTCAGGCTTGCAGGCTCCCGTCTGAACATACAGCGGCTGTTCAAAGGGACAGATCACGTATTCTGGGCTCTTGGGGGAGCTGGCAGAGAGGGCCAGGGACTCTCAGGGCTGTTTGCCATTCTGTTTGAAATCTGACACATGTTTGCAAATGCGTGCAAGAATTACTGAGCTTATATTTATAAGGRCAAATAAGTGAGAGCGTGTTCTTTCTGGCTTTTAGATTAATAGATGTATACTATCTCTGTTTCGTCAGGTTGTAGCAGTGTTTTGGTGGAGTGATTAAGCCCTGCTGAGGTACAGGCAGTTCTACTTCGGTCATAACATCCCATCTACAGGCCTGTCCAGATTCGAGGCTGGAACTGGCTTCTTTGTTAGTGTAAATTTAATCTCCCTTCCTCTGCCTAGAAAGGCACAACAAAAAGTGCTTTTTTGCTTTTCTATTCCCACTATTTTGCAYTTACTTTAAAAGAATTGCTAAATCTGTTTATGGTATAGTTTACTGTTAATCTGTATTAAAATTAAATTCAAAATGTTAAATGTAAGGTGAGAATAAGCACAGCGTGTGTGGCTTTAAAAGCCAAATTTTTATTGCAAACAATGCTATTTCCTCAGTTTATGAATACTAAAAATACTTTATCAAGTAATTTGACTGTTTGATATTCTTCTATGGGAACTCTATTAGAGCACACATACATTTAGATAGTTATTGCAAATTTCTAATACTTCACTGCAAATTTGCATTAAGAGCGTGGTCTTTTGGGTGGTTTTGTGGGATTTTATAGTTTGGTGGTTTTTGGTGTGTGTTGTTTTTTTTTTTTGGTTAACAGCTGGTTGTTAGGAATAGGTGACTGTCTTTAGAGATTCCTGAGAGTTTCTGTGTTTCGCAGTAATTAGGAATATGTTTCCAAAGACTTCTATAAAAGAAAAGTCAGAGTTTATTTCGTACTTGCTTTGTAACCACAAATATTCGATTTCAGAAAGGGGGAGAAAAGCCCACAATATCCTCACTCCTACACCTTATCAGAGAGCACAACTGCATAAACTGAAAAGCAGCCTGTGCTGGAAGGGTCAGGAACCAGAGAAGGGCAGTGATGACACTAAAAATAGAAAATGATTGGCGTTCTCACTAACAATAATTAATAGATCGTTTACTATTTTAACAACCTGGTTGGGATGACATTGGTAAACTTTGAGAGGTGACTTCCAGCTGTTATGTCTCTCTACTATRTGGGCACAAGCACTTGAAGGGCTGTATTTTGATCCTGCATTTCAATCTTTATGTAATTATGCCTGTTAACATTTAACTGTTTTGGAACTCTGTATTGTTGGAGATCAGTGCTTTTTCTATGCCTGATGCTTAGAGACTGGGAGGTTTAACCATAATGTTAAAAATTAGCATTAGAGAAATGCATTTGTAAGATTTTATATGTCAAATAATACACAATACCAAAACCAAAACTAGTTGTTAGAAGTGTATATTAGTGATAGAGAATTCTGTGCAAACCTTGCATCAAGGGCAAATAAATTCAATATAAATACCAGCATTACCAGGAGTTGTGGTTGCAACTATTCAAAAAGCTTGAGTCAAATCCTGTTTAATCATGCAAGCATAACACTGACTTCTGACTCTATGTCGGAGTAAGCCTAAGATAATTCGACAGAACATGGACCTCTTCCATGGGGAAATGTTATGTATTTGATAAGCGACAATATAAAGCAGCAAGTGGTTCCTTCAAGAAAAGGAGGGGATCTGCTTTCAAATGTAGCTGCATCTGATGTTTTTTAAAGTGACTTTTTGCTTCCCAAAAATACACCTTTGTTGATTGTACCACTTTAGTAATTATCTGGGAAAAAAACAATTTTTGCAAGAGAAACCTGATGGACTGAAGAATATCTTGAACTGTGTCAGTCCACAACTGCATTTATTGCATGCAGTATATGCATTGTAAGAGTGAACTTTTTTAACAGGTTTAACAAACATCAAAGCACTGAGTTGACTTTTTTCCTTGTTTAAGCTATTTTTAATGATTTCTATTATTAAAATGTGAAAATAACATACCTGCTACTTCAGATGTATTATTTCTTGTCTGTGGTATTTACATGCATACACAAAAAACAATTGAGAGAACAGTTGGAGAAGAGAAGGTATTTCATCTTATGCATGCATGCATTTGCATTTGTGATCTTGTCCCTCTTGAATGTATGAAAGTGTCTTCCTGTAGGTGGATGGCCAAATGGTAGCTCAGCAGAACAGTATGGGCTCTGAAAAGGGAAAAAGCTAGTAGCTAGGCTTTTTTTTTTTTTTTTTAAATTTTGTGAATACATACATATGTTGCTGTGTAGATGATGATTAGAATATGAAGATATGCAACCTGTGAGTCTTATCAAAAGAAAAACTTTCTGTATCACTTCCTAAGGACGTCTATGTGGCGGTGTTAGACTAACCTGCTAGGAATATATACTGATGTTTTGTAGCTGGTGTGTAGGTTTGTTGTTTTTTTTTTTTCCTGATAACAACTGGAAGGAAAATTAAGGTTTTCTAGCATTAAGAGGTGTGTTACTCTTCCATGCAGTTGTTTGTGTATTAAATTGCATAGGATAGGAAGCAGATACAAAAAATTAGGAAATTATGTTAAATGAAAACAGATTTATTTCCTGTTGTTAACAGGGGTCATTGTTTTTAAAAAGCATGAGTTAGCCCTAGTATAAATGGTGAGACTTCTAAATTGGTCTTGAAACAGTCTGAATTTACAGTACTCCAGAAGTCAGTCTGATGAGCTGTTAGGTATAACTCCATGGTTGTAGCAGGTGTCAGAGCCTATGATCTCATTAAATCCTTGAATTTAGGGCCTTGCTACAGAGGAAGTGTTTGTCTGCCTACCATAGTAGATAATACATGTATATATACTGAATAATATGTTGTGCCAAGATAAACAGTGGATGAGAGTTATGCTGTCTGGTCAGATTGGTGGATGAATGGGGATAAGCAGGTCACACTTTGCCTGTTTATTATACAGAATGTAGATTAATGTAAATACTGTACCTTTCTCCTGTCCAAATCCTTCTTATGCCTTGTTATTTTTAGTATTTTTGCAGGCACTTCTGTGGTACTTTTTCCTCATCACCTAGTAGTAGTTACATACAGTAGAAGTGCAGCTGATGGGTGGGAACAGTGACATCAAACACAGCTTTGACTGTTCATATCAGAGGCTCGACACATCTTGTAAACCTGAAAGTGCCTAAACTTACAGTTGCAAGGTGGGATAAGCTGTTTTATGTATACAGTTCTTAAATACGTAAAGATTATTTAATGGGAAGGCTTCCTCTGTTGTGTTTTTCTTCTTTGTTCTTTTTTTTAAAACCAGGGTGAAATGTGTTTTTCCTTTACTCCAGTTACATGGGAACTCTAGCTACTCCCTAAATTGTTGTTTACTGACTTTTGTTAGTAATGGTGAAACAGTTTTCTGAATTTACTGTTTTATCATTGCTGTGAGATTTGAAGAGAACTCTTCTGGGGAGMTGATAGTAGAGTTTGGATATCGGATCACTTAGGAATAGGAAAGTAAAAACTAGGCACAGCTATATGCTTTGTTCTCTGAATCTCTTTATTTGTATGGGCAGGCTAGAACTACTGCATCTTTCTGAATTGGTATACTCTTATTTTGTATGCCATCAGTGAATTGCGTTCAGCAGGAAATCTTGTTGCTTTATATTTTCTGTTCTTGATTTTTGCATTGAAAACTTACCGCTGTAGCTCAGAAAGTRTTTATGAGTGAAGCATTGGGAGCTGTTGCTGCAGCTCTCTGAACAGCATGGTGTTAGAGAGCCTGATACAAATCGTGTTAGTAAATATTTGGCACTGGGCATGAGAGGTTCTCTGTGGGCATTCTGGAAAAATACAAACAGCTGTTTAGATTTTGACTCTGGCTTGCAACCATGAGCAGACACCTTTGGGAGTGTAGGTAGTAGGCTTATTTTTGTTATAAATTTCTTTATTTCTGTTTGCCAGCAGCTGCTGCTTTGCTGAGAGTGAATGAGGTGCCTCCGTAGAGGACATGGCTAATTACAGATCAGCTGTTGGTGGAGGGGTGCACTTTGAGATAGACGTTTTCTTTTATGTGTGTGTCATTYGCATAATGTGTTAGGACACACAGTTTGGACTGCATTAAGCACTAGCAAATACACTGTAGGGAATAATCTTGCACTGGCATCACTGGGCTGGCTGGATGACATAATCTTCATTATTTTTAACTTTGAGGTTTGTGCTTTTTGTTTGGGGGGCCACGGAGGAGAAATAAAGTAGAAACCTTTAAATCTTACTGAGGAGAGAGATTTTAAACACTTCTGTGTAACAGTTGCAGTTAATACAAATTGATTGAAAAGAGAAACCTGAGCCTGTTTCTGAAGTGATCTTGTATTTTTACTGGTAGAAATGGTAGTGTGCCTTCCTACTTATATCTATGTATACTACTTTGAATACTTTAATGAAGTAGTATTTCTTACTGAAATCACAAATTTCTTACAAATTTCTTACAAATCACTTTTAAAGACTGTATTTTATTATCTTCTCTTATATTTTACTTTTTCATCTAAGTATATGGGGCTTTTCATGTTAAGAAGTTGACGAGAACATGAGAATGAACACCCGTGTAACAAAAAAATACTAAACCCCAAAGGTTCTTCAACTGCTTTAATATTGGTGTTGAATATATAGATGTTCTCTACTTCAAATATCTGTGTACTTTTTTTATTCTAAGTGTGAGGGCAGAAAGGGCTAAAATAATATTTTCTTGTGATGCAGTTTAACACTTTGAAGTGAGTAGGTGACTTGGGTACTATCTGTTCTGACCATGGGGTGAACTAAAAGAGAATATTATATTCTCAGAAATTCCTTCCAGATCATTTGGCTTGTGACAGAGAGATGCAGTCTACCCAGCGATATGTTCATGGCATTGAGGCGAACTTCTCAAGTTTGAGAACTAAAACCAAGCTAGGTCTACAACTTAAGTTGCATTTTTATATTGGAAAACTTTACATGGAGGGACACTGCTCAAAAACTGTGGAGCTAAAGTTGTGTGGATTTCAAAACCATAAGACAATTCCAGTTATTTTTGAGGAAAACACAACATTTTAACTTGTCCAAGGACTGCCCTGTTGTAATGGAACATGGAAGTGGTTGATTTCCTAAGAAACTTGACTGATACTTAAATATAATTCTTTAATTAAACTTCAAGTCTGTTATAGTTTAGACATGTTTAAACTCATATGTCCTCAGTTTTATAATGTTCAAAAGGGCCAGAGTTCAGTCGGTGCTTGCAGGGGTATGCAAAACTGTCAAAATTTCCTTGTGATGCAAGAATCGAGAACTGAAACATTTTGTTGTTGTTGTTTTGGCCAGCAAAAGAAGCAGCAGATTTAGTATGTGCACCTCAAGCAGGTGGCTCTTACTACCTGTAGGTTCTGACCTGTTTTCGTAAGATAAAGATCTAGTTAGGGTTATCTCCGAAAGGAACACTGCAGTTTTCATGTAACAAGCAGTCCCATTGCAGTTCATGCTTTGTTGCTGCTGTTGTGCTTTTCTTCTCAGCTCTCCAGTTTTGATGCAACTTTAATAGGGAGCCTGTGACTCCGGTGAAAAGTATTCCCATGTGTAGCCACAAACGTTTCTTATTCATCAATGGTTGTAAAATCTTACTTGTTCCTTCTTGCATGCATTTTAAAATTTTATTATCCTCAATCACCATGGTAAAAGGTGAGTAAGTAAACTTTGCCTGGAGTAATCAATTTTCATGGCAATTTTACAGGCCTTCTGCTCCATTCTGTGTATTTACACTGTTTTTGTATGGGTCTGTCTGAATACAATCTTGCATTTTCTGTTCGCTTTAGTTATTTTTTAAAAATCTGTTGCGGAAGTTGTTTTGGAGCTGCCTATGAGGTAGGATTTGAACATGATCTCCTTTCTTGTCTTAAGGAAGGAAGAATGAATGGCTTGTGTACTGCTCTTGGGGTATTAAAGTATCCCATCTTGCCAAATTAACATTAATATGAAAGTTTCAAGAGTGAAACAAATTTACATGAATCGTCTTCRATGTTTTTCACAATCTGTGCACCTGAAACAGATGCTGGAGTAATTCAGTAGCCATGAATAGTTTGGCAAGCTGATGTTCTGATCCTGCTGTCATGGAGGTAATCTTACAAGCTCATTAATTGCATCTCTTTTGTTAGCATTTTAATTTTTTAAAAAATCAGAAGTAGTATTACTGCTTTTTAAACATACTGCATACCTGACCAAAATGGTCCTTGTAGCTGAGTTGGTGGAACAAAGGATTTTTCTGTATGCAAGTGTTACRAAACATGATGTTGTATAATGGATGCAGGCCAATACTGGTAGCATTTCATAGCCTGTGCCTGTTAGGTGTTGTTTTTCATGACTTCTTTATAGATGGTTTTGAGTAATTTTCTCTCTGTTTACACTGTGACTGGGAATATGATTCAGCTGTATATCTAAATAGGTCTGATAGCTTTCTGGTGTTTTCATGAGCTAAATGGCAATGGAGAGGTAAAGTGCTTATTTTTCAATCTTCCTTTGTACAGAATTTTTGCTTGCTGATGCTGTTATTCAGGTTAGTAAAGATGAATTGTCTGTGAAGAAATGCAGAAGGACCTTTTGATGTTCAGCAGTAGTTGATAGAAAATAAAATGAAAACTCAGTGTGCACAAATGGCAAGTAATATGTCATATAAAATACTGAGAGGTAATGATTAACTAGGAGCTCATGGGTGAGGTCTTAGAGTTGTGACAGGTAACTCTGAGGATTAAACAGGTGGTAGTCAAAAAAGCAAACTGTCATCCATTTCCTAATAATTTTGAACAGTTAATGTTCTCTGTCATGCCTCAGTGTATAAATCCATAGTGCATTTGGAGCTGGTGTGTCTAGGTCTAGTTCTATCCCTTCCCCCTTCATTTTTCCCCATCTCAGTAACAATATAGTAGAGCCAGAAAAGTCTCAAAGAAAGGGCAGCTGTGATAATTGAATATATGGAGTTGTTTTTGTACCAAAAACAACTAAGGAAGCTAGGACTTGGCAGTTTGGGAAAGAGGAGACTCTGGAGTTGGAGAGATGATTTTGAGGTGTGGTAGCTTTCTCCATCTCTCTTGAATTTCTATGCATCAGCTTTTTACTATCTACTCCAAGAACTTGGGGGGGTCAAATGAGCATGGTGGAGTGACAACAAGTAAAAGGAGGTGGCCCTTTGCATAAAAGTTAATTGAGCTTGTTACTCTGCACCCCTATATTTTGAAAGCTAAAAGTATGTATGTAAGCTGAAGGATAACCCTGATGCATTTTTGGGAGAGCAATACTTTTAGAGTTACTAAATACCCTTGTGCTGGAATGAATTGTGGATTTATGAATAATTGAAGCTGGGACGATATTCTAGTGATGCTTGCTCTTGTGTTCTTTCCTAATTACCTGCAACTATCTGCATTTGGTCACTGCTGGAGATGGGCTAGGTGGACCTTTGATCTGAACTACAAGCATTCTTGTATGTTATGATGCTGATTCCATGATAGCTCGTCAGGATTCCTCCTGTTTTCAGGAGATTCTGTACTAAGCCTGCTGAAACAAGGCAGCTGTTTGCGATCAGCAACAGGAAATGCAGTTTTTCAAATGTTCAGGACTAGGACCTATTTTTGCTTCTTGAAGGCTCAGGCTGGATATCAAASAGTCTTTGGTTTTGCTTGCTTTTGTAAAAGTTACTATTAATTCTTGTTGCATCATATGGGTCTAATGTTCTCCAGTTTGAATAAATGAAAATGAAATGCACAATTAACCTGCTTTTGTGTTCACCCCATCTCTTCCTCCATCCCCCCCTCCCAGTTGAAGGAGAAGGCAAGGTGATTGTGTGACTTGTACATAGAACTTAAATATGCTGTTGTAGTTCTCATTTCTTTTCTACTTGTTTACAATCAGGTGGGTACTTTTTTTGTCTGTTGAATTGTTTTCTGCATTACTTCTTTTGTGGACTGTATTACATTGCAAGACTTTATTCTTGATTCCAAGTCTTGCAAATACTGCAACAGCAGCAAACCCAGTAAATCCCTAAGAGCCAGTGGAAAACTCCTTTCACCTTCTGTGGTGAATGATGCTCCTGGGTCTTTTGTTCACTGTAGAATAGGTGGTTGGTTTCCCCTTACTCCTCTTCCACTCCAGTTCTGTGGTACCAGCTTACGGAAAGGAAATGGCACTTTGCGAGGCTACACAGCAAGCTATGTAGCTTCAAAGGCTGCTGCATGGGGCTGAGTGGTGTACAGGTAGGGAAAGTACCGGGGGAAGAAGCTCTGCCTGGCAAAAAGGAACTTTTCCCCTTCACCAATCCTGAAAATCAGTTACCAAGAAGGTAAAAAAGAAATTAATAAGGTAAACTTTTACATAAAGGAGTGTGAAATGAGGTGGCTGCAAAATAGTTTTGCTGAGTTGGGGTTTTTGTCTTTGGTGGGTGGGCAGACCAACAATCCCCACTCCCCAAAACCAGCCCGTGCCGCTTTGCACTAATTTTAAAGCTAGGTCTAAAAATGTTAAAAGACATCTGTGGCTAAGATGGTTTCTGCTTTTGTAATCAGCGATTCATGACTCTGAGAAACTGAATTCTTCAAGGTGAGTGAGTAGAGACAGTGGTAATACTAGACAGTTACTCAGCAAGATGTGTACAGGGTAGACAGTTCTCAGTGGTTAGTTTGTATGTAGAGAATCATTTTTTCCTCATTTCATTTAAACTGGGGAGTTCTAGAAACTTACAGAAAATAATCTTGTGTTCAGTTTAAGACTTACTTCTTAGAATTCAGTGATGCCTGTTTTTCACACTATCTGGTGTGAGTTTATTTGGGAAAAAGATTCTCCCTTCCCCTGCTCACCAGCACCACCACCCCTCTCCCCCCCAGCATGTTAACCTTTATCCATTTAATGGCCAGTTGTCAGTGGCTTAAATTGTGAATGATGCAACATCAGTCAGTGATGTAATTGTTGTCTGTAGGCTTCCTTGCAGCTCACAATGGGAACCTGAACTTTGGAAACAGAATTTTATCTGTGTATTGTGTTCTGTGTCTGCTGTGAGGGAGGTGAAACACAAACACTGCAATCATCTCTGTCTCATTTTGGAAGAGTGAATCATAATGTTTTAGTGTGTGGGTTTTTTTTGTTTGGTTTTGKTTTTTTTTGTGGTGTGTGGGGTTGTGGGTTGGTGTTGGGTGTGTTTTTGTTGCTTGGTTGTTTTTTTTTTTTTTTAAATTCAAGCCATTAATGCCACTGGATGAGTTGAGGGGAGGGTATTATGTGTGAGATTAAGAACAGGATTTGTAGGAGTGACTTGACCTTAAGTTCAGTTAATACTGTTGTCGCTTCCTCCACTTAGATAATCTGCCATGGCAGATTTCTCTTTGTTTCTTAGGACCCAAGATACCATGAGCTTTCATTCCTTGGAAGGAAGGCTCTTGTAGTCCTCCCTACTTTTGTAAGTGAGAAAGCAGGGATTACAAGAATATGTCCTCAACTGAGTATTACTGGCCTTTTCAACCCATGAGGAGCAGTGGTGGTTCTTCCCCTGTATTCTATATCCCATGGTGCAGTTGTTTTTTGAGGAACTTGATTTCTTCCTTCTAGAGACTCTTCTCATTTGAGAAAGGAACAGGACTAGCTGCATGTTAGAATGACTCATTACAGAAGGATCTTCCAATTAATTCTTACCCCTCAATAAAGCCTTTCTGGGATAGTTGCACTTTCTTTCACAAGCCTGTTTTTTTCACTGTTACCTTAGTTTACATATTGCTGTTACAAAGTGGAAGTAGAGGCTTTACTCTTCCATTACGCTATTTTGTACTTTGCGTTCCATCCAGTTACTAGAAGTTCCATCGTATTTATTGCTTAAAATGATTGCAGTCCAGACTAGTTTTTTTATTCTTAAGTGCGGATTTAGGATAGRTGATGGCTTATCTTAATAAAAGTTTTTTTTATAATTGCAAAAAAAGTATTCACGGTCTAATTTAAAATATTGTAAAATGACATTAGTCCTACTTCATAAAGTAGCCTGTATAAGTCCTTTCAACTGAAGATTCTCATGGACTTCAGCAGGCTTTGGGTCAGCAGCTCTAATAAACGAGCTTTTGAAAAAAGCCTTTAATTCTTGTGAAAACCAACTGTGCCTATTCTATTACTGTTCTTTAAATAAAGAATATAGGTGCTAGAATGTAAGTAAAATGGCATTGTATACTTTCTGCAGGCCTTTTGGAGAAATCAGTGCCAAGTTTAAGCACAGATACCCCAAGCAACTAACATTTTCTTGAAGTATTAGAGTAAAAAGGCTACAAATACAAATTCTGTTTCTTTTTATAATGCAAAACTATATATCATTAAAAGCTGACATGCTGTTACATATGAAGTCACAAAATGAAAATATGAAGAGTGTTGTAAAAATAACAGTATTTTGAAATTAATTAAACGCGCAGTGGGAGTAGATACATTTTTTTCAGGAACGAAAAGTTGATACTTTTCTAGAACTCTATTCTTAGCCAAATTTAGGGGGGGGAACCTTGTCTCTTTAAAAGAAATCTGGGAAGAATAAGGACTGCTTTTTTGAATGTCTACAACTTGAAAGAGTTGTAGATGCTTCTCTAAAACCAGGCAAATAAGACTGCTTTCTGTAAACATAGTACAAATTGTGAATATATAAACTGTAAATTTAATCTTGGGGGGGGTGGGGGTACTCTTGTGCATCTTTCCATAGTAGGTCACGGACTGAAGTATAATTATACTTCATCTAGTGTCTCCTTCCAGTATTAACAAAGTCTGTATGTTTTAAGAGAATTACCTCTTCCTGGTTTTTTGCAACTTTATGAAACCAAGATTCTAATCTTGGCAAAGTAAAGCTTATAGAAGCCTTATGTGCGAAGGGCATAGGTATCTCACCTGGAAATAACGGAGTGGATAGTTAAATGTACTGCCTAAGCAGTGAGCTAGGAAGATAAGAACATACTGATGCTCTGTTAAGAGACACTGCTCTTAGGGTTTTTTACTGCAGTTGAATTTTATCTGTCCTTCTGCTGTGTGATCCTTTTGCAGCTCTTTGTAGTCAGATGTGAATATTTGAAGCATTTTTTTCCTGCCGCTTGTTGGGSTTTGGATAATGAGGTAGATTACTGTGAAAATACACCTTATTAAAGAACATAGTTATAAATTTGGTAAGTAGATTTTTGTATAGCCTGAACTTGAAGTAAGAGGTAGTCAGAAGACAGTGCCTACAGTGGCAAAATACAGGGATCAGCTGATACATGATAACTAGCTGTGGTACAAAGAGTTCTGTAGTACTTGCAGGATTTCACACGGAGCCTGGGAACTGCTGCTATACCTGCTGCAGTTAGTCTTTGGTATTAGATCTTTCTATCACTCAAGAGTTTCTGGCTTTCTGAGATCAATATCAAGGTAAATTTGTTCTTCTGTTTCTTCCTCCCTTCCCTATACACATGTTGTAATTGTAGATCTTGGGATTGCTGAAGCCAGAAGTTTGAGAAAAAGAAGACAGTTGCATGAATAACAGTTTCAGTAAAATGAGATGAGGATGGCAGAGAAGGAATGGATACACCTTTATGCTTATCTTTAAAGGTTTGTGCGCACRTTAGCAGAGGGTACTGCCAAACTGTATTGGACATGAACAGTTAGGGAATGTTTGGGATTTGAGCTAGAATGTAATAATGTGCCAAAAACCAGTCTGAACCTGATTTGTCTGCAGCTACCATTTGTGTAGCTGCTGCATAATGTGTTCTCATCATTAAAATTAAGGCATGGAGTTAACAGTTTTCACAGAATCAGTGAATCATTGAGGTTGGAAAGCACTTCTTGAGATCATTAAGTTCAGCCCTCCAGCTTAAAGCAAGATCAGCTGGAGCAGGCTGCTGAGGACTGTGTCCAGGCTGGTTTTGACTCCCAAAGATGGAGACTCCACAGCTTCTCTGGCCAACCTGTTCCAGTGTTTGATCATGCTTATAGTAAAAGGGTTTTTTATGTTTAAATGAGATTTCCTCTATTTCAGTTTGTGTCCATTGCCTCTTGTCATGTCATTTTCGACACCACTGAGGGAGTCTTATTCTCCACTTCTCCTCCTGTTTCCCCCATCAGGTATTTATACACATGGATAAGTTTCTGCCCTTCCCCCCCAAGCCTCTCCAGGCTAAAACAGTCCCAGCTCTCTCAGCCTTTCCTTGTGTGACACATGCTCCAGTCCTTTAATCATATTTGTGGCACTCACTGGACTCGCTTCAGTATGTCCATGTCTGTCCTATATGGAGACCCAAGAACTGGACACATCACTCCAGATGTGATCTCACCAGTGCTGCATAGAAGAGAAGGGTCCCCTCCCTCAACCTGCTGGCTGTACTCTCCTTAATGGAGTCCAGCAGGCTGTTGGCTTTCCTTACTGCAAGGATGTTGGTGGATCATGTTCAACCTGTTGTCCATATAGGAACCCTAGGGCCTTTTATGCAAAGTTGTTTTCCAGACGGTTGGCCCAAAGCCTGTTCTGGTGCTTGGGGTTATTCCTCCTTAGATGCAGGACTTGACATTTCCCTCTGGATTTCATGAGGTKCCGTTTTGTCCATTTCTCCAGCCTGTCAACATCTGCCTGAATGGTAGCATGCCTGTCTGGTGTATCAGCCATTCCTCCCAGTTTTGTATCATCTGCAAAGTTGCTGAGGGTTTACTCTGCCTGATTGTCCAGGACGTCAGTGAAGAGGTTAGTCTTGGCCCCAGTATTGACCTCTGGGGCACACCACCAGTGACTGGCCTCCAACTGGAYCTCTTGCTGTTGGTCACAACCCTTTCAGCCTGGCAGTGCAACCGGTTTCCAGTAGAGTTCACTGTCCATTTATCTAGCCCAYACCTCATCAGCTTGTCCATAAGGACATTATGGGAGACAGTGTCAAAAGCCTTCCTGAAGTCAAGATAAACAACATCTGTTGCTCTTCTCTCATCTACCAACCCAGTCAACTCCTTACAAATGCCTGTCAGGTTGGTTAAGCATGTTTTCCTCTTCATAAATCCACCTTCTTGTCGTTTGTGTGTTTAGAAGCCTTTCTTGTTGCCCTTCATGTCCCTTCCCAGATTGAAATCCAGGTGGGCTTTGGCTTTCCTAACCCCATTGCTGCGTGCTCAGACAGTGTTTCTGTATTCCTACTGGATCTCCTGGGTCTTGCTTGTAATCCTTGTACGCTTCCTTTTTATATTTGAGTTCAGTCAGAAGCTTCCTGTTCATCCATGCAGGCCTCCTGCCACCTTTGCTTGATTTTCTGCACGCTGGTATGGACCATTCTTGAGCTTGGAGGGAGGAGATCCTTGAAAATCAACTAGCTCTCCTGGGACTCCTTTCCAGGACAGTCTCCTGTGGGATTCTTCCAAGCTGATCCCTGAACAGTCCTGTTCTTTTGAAGTTCAGGGCTTTGATACTGCTATTTGGCTTTGTTCCCTTCTCCCAGGATCCTGAACTCCACCTTTCATGGTCACTGTAGCCAAGGTTGCCCCTGACCTTCACATCCCCAACAGTTCCTCCTTGTCTGTAAGTATGAGATCCAGCAGATTGCCTCTTCCTTTTTGGATCCTCAGTCACCTGTGTCAGGAAGAAACTGTCAGCGTGTTTCAGAACCCTGCTGGATTGCCTGTGTCCTGCTGTGATGTTAATAATAAAATATTATTATTTTTAATAATTTTACCTTTTTTGTGAATACTTTCTGAATTGTTTTTGTACAAAGTGAAATAGGAACTACCCTCACAGGCTGTTGGCCAGAACTTACACAGGGGAATTAAATGCAGAGAAGAGGAAGCTTCATTAGAGGATTAATCTGTTTCATCACACAACAAAATTTAAGTGCCAGGATATAAAATTGATAAGAAAACCAGTGAAGAGGTTTGGTAAAGGACTATTAAACTGAAACAACAGCTTGTATTCCTGCTATTAAGTAACTTTTGGTTATTGTTTCATGTTAGTTGCATCTGGTTGAAAATAATATGGTAAATTTTCCTGTCTTCATCTCCTGCCGCATGTTAGTGGTGTGCATTGTCTCGTATCGTTTGACATACGATATTTTCTGCAAACACCCCATGTGTTTTTAGATCTTGGAACTTCTGTCCTTGATCTRAGGTTGCAGTGTGGTGATTTTTTAAAATCATTTCTCACTTGAAAGACGAGGTTAGAAAATACATTGTCCTTTTACAGACGTAGTAAAAAATGAAAACAAAATCCTCCAGAAGAGAGCCGCTTCTCTAGTACCAGATATTTTTGCGCAGTCCTATTACTGTCACTTACGTAATGAAGAGCTTGGCGTGTGTGTATTGGAGTTCCGTGATTGATAGGTCGCAGTGTGCGTACTCACACTTGAGACAAGACTGGTAAAAGACATTCCTAAGATATACTGTGAACTGAATATGACACTAAGTGAATTTTTTGTTAAGGATCAAGACCTGCTGTTGACTGAGAGAAGGTTGTGGTGATACAAGGCAGACTTTCTGCTGAAATATAAGCAACTCTGAATTTAATTCATGTGACTTGCTGTTTGGTGTATAGTCAACCTGTAGTCTTCCACTAGCAAACCTCCTGCTTGTTTCTTGGTTTCTGCTAGTGTGATTCCCGCCCCCGCCCCGCCCCGTATTCCACACATTCAGCTATGCTTGTTTTTCTTTAATTTCTTTTTGAATGTTGGAGTTTTCAATAACTTGTTTTGTAGGATTTTTTTGGCTGTAATATTAATACATCCCCCGAGCACTGACAGAAGTCTGATAATCTGAAACATCATGATTGATTTAGGACTTGCTTGTTAAAATGGTATGTTTTTCTTGAAACTGATTTCATTAGGTTTCACTGACACGTTAATTTTAGGCTTTGAATATAGCTCTCATAGACTGTCTAGAACTTTTTGATAGCATTTTGCGTGGCGTGTTCCTTCACATACAGAAAATTGTTGGTGAGTGAACAGCTTTTTAGTTTGTTGAAGTATACTGGCTCGGGTGGTTTTGTGTGCTGTTTCCTGGGTTTGTGTACCTGGATTTCTGGCTTAGGTTGTTTGATTCAGTCTTTAATTATTAGGAGTTTCTTTGAGACTTTAAGTGCTAGTTATTTATTTCATATCTGCTAGGAGCCTTTAAGGGTGGGATTTTTTTTTTTACCTTTTTTATTTGTTTTGCATTGTAGCCCTGAACTTCTCAGTTAAAAAATAAAATAATAAAAAATCTTTGACCCTTACCTCTATCCAGCTTCTGCAGAACGTGAGTCTGTTATTTATGACATATTTTGTCTTTTGTATTCAGTACAGAGRGAGAGATTTTAACCTGTGACAAATATTATAGATTTGATCATTCATGCTCTATTAAGTGTTTGGTTGCCTTTGTACATTGTGCGTCACTTCTGCTGTGCAGCCTAAAAATGAGGACCACGTAACACCCTCTCTCTCTCCCAACTTGTCCCATCCTCTTCCTACTGAACCATTACCTCCTCCATTGTTGGGGTTTCTTTCCATTATTTAGTGTGTGGCAAAGGGTCTGTGTTTCAGGTCTTTTTAATGGGTAAAAGACCTGAGAAAGGCCATGGAATTATGTGCTGGTTTTGCAGCTCTGGAGGGTATGGCTCAAACAAGTCAATGAAGAAAAAAATCAGTACTTATTACTACTCTGAGTAATGCTGGTGGTGTAATTGTTGTTGCTATACCTGTGTAGCATAGTAATATAGTTGGTCATACTGTTCACAACACTTGCACTCTGTCGTCTTCAAAACATGTTGGTGTCATTCCCCATCTGTTTGGATCTATTGAGGTTCCTCCCAGGAGACCGTGCCCAGTTTTTGGCCCTCCCTACAAGACAGGACAAACTGGAGAGAGGGAAGATGTTCAGGGGCTGGAGCGCCGGGCTGGAGAGGAGGCCAGTGGCACCAGCTTTGCTCAGCCTGGAGCAGGGAGGGCTGAGGAGGCAGCTGGCTGGGGTCTTCAGCCGCTTGAAAGTGAAAGGACAGTGAAAGGACAAGAAGGAACGGTTGCAGTAAGGGAAACTCCAGCTGAATACAAGGAGAAAAACTTCTTGTTGAGGGTGGTTAAGCACTGGAACGGGTTATGGGAGGTCCTGGAATCTTCCTCTTTGGAGACTTTCAGGACTTGACTAGGCAAAGACCTCAACAGCCTTTTTATCCGTAGTCTCCAGTGACAGTGATTAGAGCTGTGTGTTCTTTCTCTAAATAATCTTCTGTTTTGTTACATTGTAAAACCCATATTCTAATAAAAACAAGAAGTATTTCTTAATATATTTATGCCAGGAAGGGACACCTATCTGATCCGGTAGAGTTCTTTTAAAAAACTGGGAAAATGGAATTAGATTCACTGAAAAACACTGAATTCTCTGCTGCCTTTACAGTTTGATTTTTTTTTTTTTCTTTTTTCTTTCCTGAGGCCGACCTGTATAGTACTTCATGAAGATAAAGTTTTCAATATAATCTAAATCTCAGCAGAATTGTGCTAATTTGGACTAGTGGGGGCGGTGTCTATTTTAGAGATGAAGGTGTCTCAGGGATAAGAAAAAAATAACAGATGATTCATCTTGATCTTAAGTCTGTCTTGAGAACTTCAGTGTGATGACTGAAGAGGAGATGGCTTTTCATCATCCAGCATGAGTGTTGATGAGGGTGATGATTAGGTCAAATTTACATTTCCTCTTTATCACCTAACTTTAGAGGATGAAGTTTTGGTAAGGAAAATTAGAAGAAAATTAGAATCAACTTGACTTTCTCAGGAGCTATCTTGTTAATACAGGAGCCACATACACTACCTTTTTGCAGGTAGTGCAAAAATTTACTAGTACTCAAGTAAAATGATGGTACAAGTCTGCTTTCTAGAGGTTTCTTTCTTAGCTTATCCTTATGTTGGGGAATTCCAGAAATTGTATTTTAAAATAAGTTCTTGGAAGGCCTTTGTGTTTCTCTCATTGTGCTTTAACTTTTAGTGTAAGTAGTTCTTTTCTGTCAAGATCTCAGGAATAAGGAGTAGGAAGGACGGGTCTGAGATCAGCGTGCTTCTGAGAATGATAAATCTTGATGGTAATGGTGGATTTGGTTATGATGTAGGCCATCGTACCACAGATACCATGCTTGCCCTTCATTTATTAGTGAGATTACTTCAATGAATGCTATTACTGGTCTCAAAATAATATTAAAGCTACATGCATATTTGTGTGCAGCGTTGGAGATAGGGTTATGAATAGCTCTCAACTTGGTGGGGTGGAACCCTGTTGGCCAGAGTTTTGGTATTGCTCTGCTTATACCCTCTCATAATAGTGAGCACCCCAAAATAYTTTTAAGCTAAAAAAAAGTGAGATTTTGTGCAATTTTCTCCTATATAGAAAGTTGATGGGAAAACAAAATTATAAGATTGAGTTAGAAGTTAAGGGAATATATCTCCAGTACCTACTGACCAAGTCCTTGCTTCTAGAACTAGTTTCAGGTGAGACTTTTTATTTATTCATTTTTAGTCCCTAGGAAGTTTTTCTTCTGTCTCCTCTGAGGCCTGGCTGTGTTTCTGGTGGTGTTCTTGCAGGCTGTGGCTTTTAGTACACTTTTTTTTTTTTTTTTTTTTTTTTTTTTTTTAATTTTTTTTTTTTTTTTGGTTGTGTTTTTGGAGGGTGTGGTTTTTGGTTCTCTTTTTTTTTTTTTTTTTTTTGAAATACACTGCAGCGTGCTTGCTCTGCCAGAGCGTGCTTGGATGTTCCTTCCCAGAGAGCCCTGTCTTTTACAGGACTGAAGTGGTTCACTGAAGGGTCAAGCAGCAAGCTGTTAGGTTGGCCAAACCCATCACTTCCAGACATGTCATGTAGGCTTTTTGTGTAGACTTGAGAGATCATTTGGAAAGTGAAACTTACTTATCATTAAATATTTTTTTATGCTGATGAATTCTGTGTGTTTTAGCTAACATGCTAATACAAGCAAACTTCTGTTTTTTAAGATGCTGTCTACTTTGATGGTTCCCTACACTGAGGGAAGGTACAGCATTCTACTTGTCTTACCTTTCAGGGGATGCGCTGACTTTCTGTTTTTTTAAGAGTTTTGGAAGGATGAATTGTGCCACCAGCAAAGTGAGGTTTAAAAGTATAATTCTAAGCGACACATTATTACTAAGATCTACTTAGATACCATCCCTGCGGAGCTAAGTGTGTTGAGTTTGTGGTTTTTTGCAATCAGTGTATTTCCCTTTAGTGGTAACCACTAAAAATTACCCTGGGTTCACAGTGTAATTGGAGTTTTGAGGCCAGAGGGTGAAGCCATTGACTTCCTCTGTAAATGTAATGGGGCAGTGCTTGTAGTTGAGGAAAAACAGGTCTTTACCAGTGCTACAGTAGCATTTTGCATACTGTTTGTTTTTGTCATAAAAAGTTTCTTTTATCCTGTGGTTAAGGAATAAAAAGTTTTTAAATTCCAGTGTATGAAAGAATTAAGTATCATGTCAAGTCTCTTTCATGCCACAAGTAATTGCCTGTTACATACAGACAAATTCAGACACCTGGCTTTTGCACTTTTGATCATTTAGACACACATTACAGTAATGCTTAATTTTACATAGTGCTTTTCACATTCTGTCTAAAAATATGTTCAGTTGTCTGAAGTCTAGAAATAAGTGGATTTTGGATGTACYGCTTTCTTCAGCATAATATATTGCTGCTTTTAGCATCTGCCTGGTCCATACTTCACTGTTTTGAATTTTCTTACTAAATGCTTAGATCTGTCCATTACTGAGATAGGAGCCTGAGCTCCTCACATTGTAAATGCCACTCCAGGAGCTACGGACCATAAAGTGAAGTGCAACACCACATTTGCTGTGCCTGTGTTTTACGAATTTGAGCTTTTGCTCTCTAGAAAAGTATGCTGCTTACTTTCTTCAGCTCTCTAGTTGTTCTTCCTTACATATAGAAAATGGGGAAAGTAGAATTTAACCTATTGAAAAATGAATGTTGGTCAGAAAAAAATTGTTTATTGTTCCACCTGTACTCATATAAATTTTTGATGAGAATATGGCTGTAGGCCTTTTCTGACCTAATAATTTTCAGTTTCTGTGTCTTTTTTTCCCCCCCCCTAAAGAATTCACATGAGCATTATAGGATTGAAATGTATTAAAAGCACTAGCCTATGGTTCTGGAAGTTTTTTTTACTTCCGATGAGAAGATGATGATCTCTGCATTTCTGTAGTACAATTTGAGAATGATAATACTATAGGATTATGGAAAAAGTATGAATGGAGTAGAGAATTGGTTTATTGTCCAAAAAAAAAAGCGATGGAATGTAGCTTGTGCATGCTGAAGGAGTGGAAAGCAGTACGGTCGAAAATGCAGGGCCTGTGTTCTTCAGGCAAAAGATATGGTAGGAAGCAGGTGATGTAATGGAGCAAAGAAGTAAAAATTCTTGAATCTGATTTCATTTGTGCGTGCCATCAGTCTGCCTGTCTGTTAGTTCCTCTACAGTTGCTCTTGAGCTCATTAGCCAATTTCCGTCAAATTTCAAGGCAGGAAAAAGGTCTCAGAGATAATGAAGTGCCTGGAAGTTTGGAGCAACTCAGCGGTTGGAAGTAGATGGAAGAGAAGCCCGGGTTAATGCTTCACACTTGGGGTGAGGTGGGGGAGCTCTGGTGGCCAGTCAGCACATGCGTGACTGCTGTCTAACAAAAAACCTCATTCTTTCCTTTATAGGGGATCTGATGTGAGAAAAGAAGATGAGGGGGAGATACAAGATGTATGAGACCAAAGTCAGTTCTACTACTCATGTAGCAACTTGATATGTTTAATTTGTTTCTAAAATAAACCTTAAGCCTTCTTAGAATTCCAAAGCTCGCTGGAAAATATGTTAACTTCTTTTAAAGTGTATTCTCTTCCAAGTCAATACACCTTTGGATGAATGAAGGCTTTAGTGAAAGGGTGGAAACTTGCACAATGGTGGGGAAGAGCTTTKATCAAGTGCACATATTTTATACAACAAAAAATACTGGAAGCAATTAAAGTTAGTTTCAGAATATGTCAGATAACTGATCTGATAACACTGTGCAAAACCGGGCTTGGTCTATATGGAAAAAATGATGGAGAAACTGAAGGAAAATTTGAATTTTTGAATTTCTTCCAATTGCCTAAATTGCCTGGAGAGATTACTAGATAGGTAGAGTTTATAGAGCTTAATCTTTGAGTTCTTTTTTAAAAGTAAAGACTAGAGTTTGAACCTCTGAAAACACAGCCTACGGAAGCAAAGTTACAGGGTCTAAAYTAGAATTTTATTTGTAAACTTGACATACAGGTGGCAGGGGGGTTTGATTTTTTTGTTTGTTTGTTGTACCTCAGTTTCATCTGAAGGAGTTTATGATGATAAATTCCATCAAAATTTGTTTAGACTAACCTCTGGCACTGTGCAACTTAGCAAAATTTGGGGGCAATCAGAAGAGAAAGCTAGACATAACAGTCACAAGCTGTATTAGTTAACAAGCTGTTTTTATTTAACTCTTCTTCACTTAGGAGTGACAAGTGGTGATACTTGTTTCTTTGCTGGGTTCTGTAGCTAGAGTGTGATAGGAGTTCTCTGTACTGCATTATGTTGACTGTAATCAATACAACAAATTATCTGACAGGTTTGAAAATCTAACCCGTAGTAGCTTTATTTAGTAGCATATGTTAACTACTATATTTACACTCTATCCCCCTACAAAGGAAAAGTGGAAGTGAAGATGTGAAGAATGTTGGTCATCAGTAATCTAATGTCTTAGAATCTACGTCCCCTGTCCATACATCTACAGGAAAAAAATGTACTAATGAATGACTCTTGTTTCCTCCTTGGCAAGCTGTAGGTTTCCAGTCAATGGTGTTCTCTTAGGGAACGTAGAAAAAGAGCATCCTTATCTATAGAGAGTGATAATTTTTAAATGTCGTGTTTTTAAAATTTTCTTGAAAGTAGGGGTGCTGCTGTAATATTTAACAAGAGTTAGGCTTTAAACTGCAGTGAGTAATTCAGTACCACTAATGCTTTTGAGTAGCATGTTTCTCTGTAGCATTTGCATAACACTAAAAATGTGTGAGTTCTACTCCAGCCTTAAATATATGAGACCACAGGTGGGAACAGGAGAAAGGCATTTGGAAAGGCTCCTGTGAAGAGTACTTTGAGATCTCTTTTGGTGTGGRGGTGAAGTGGCCAAGGAGGGCATTCAGCATGCCTGGGCCTCACCGGCTGGAGTGTACCTGCCTTCAAGGAGTTTGCTGTAAGAGCTTGGAGCTCTTGCTGCTATGGGAAACCTCGAGCGAGGTATTAAGGAATGTACCCACTGACTGCATGTGATGTTCACTTACAGMTTTTTTTCTAAGGTTTTTAGGACATGTGTACCATGACTCTGATCATTACCTGAATTGCAAGAGAGCTCTTCTAAAACAAACTTAAGTTTTCATTCTGAAATCTAATACCTCGAACTAGTGCTCAGTGTGAAGTTAYGTACTTGTGTTTGAGTCTTTCTAACCCAGGTGGTGTTCTTTGTTGGAATGGAAGCAGATGGACATGTAATGTCTTTTCTTTCTTGACATGAAAATGGTGTATGCTTAATCATTATAGCACTAAAATTCCAGTCTCCCCTTCTGCCTTTTTCATTTTTTATTTTTTTTCCCTACATGGCTACATTTGGAGCAATGAAGGAAGTTAAAATGATAGGATACTATAAAGATACATGGAAAGGGAAGACTGTAGATAAATAGTATAAAAATACCTTGTGAACTAAGATAACATCATTAAAAATATTGCTCTGATAGTGCAGATGGCAAAGCTTAAAATTATAGAGATTGGCCATCTGCAAGGGTAAATTGTTATTTCACATAAACATGTTTTTGTTACTCCAGTACACGCATGGAAAAAAAMCTGTATGTTTAGAATAGCAAAATAAAGCTGTTCTATGAAAAATAAGATTAATAATACTACGTAGTACATCTTCCAGCATGCCAAAACCGATTTTCAGCATTTGTTTTTTTCAGTTCAGTTAGTGATACTAGTTAAATGAAAGAAATGTTAGGAAATGCTTAATTGCAGTTAGGATTAGAGTTCAGCTTTCTGTTGGAGCTTACCTTTCTGACTGACAGCTCTGTATGGTCCCTTTGTTGCTCCACCAGTGGACTGCCTTCCAGTTGAGGGAAAAGGAAGGCAGGGGAAGCAAAGGAG
Organism: Oceanodroma leucorhoa; assembly: GCA_030449065.1. NCBI lineage: Eukaryota > Metazoa > Chordata > Aves > Procellariiformes > Oceanodroma > Oceanodroma leucorhoa. The sequence goes on along the minus strand of JASVER010000018.1, from coordinate 4,797,240 downwards.
GTGATTATTTTGCTAGCTGAGAACTCGAGTTGCTTCACATACACTCTGATAATTTTATTTTAACGAAGATTTTATTTCCTTATTTTAGCTGGCTTCAAGAGGAGCTCAGGTAGTCTAATGGCCTGTTAGGTGAGGCTTTCGTAACTTCAAAATCTGTACTTAATGTCAAAGGACAGTCTGCTATTATCCCCTATGGAATGTCAAAGTTGTAGTTTTAAGTAGACCACCTAGTGAAGTCTTGAGAACCCTCTATACTAACTCAAATATGAATATTTCATTGAAAATGTCTTAGTATTGAATAGTTCTTGTATTTACCCACAGTAATAATTCTTAATTTTGGTTCTCTTCTTACTTTCTTAGTTCAGAGAAAGCAGGAATACACCTTTGTTTTGATCAGGCTGGCAGAGTATCTTCCTATGCAGCATGACATAGATGTTGCTTTCTGGGATCGTCTTGCAAGAAGCTCAGGCAGTTCTCGGTACACAAACAGTTCAGCATTCTGAGCATCCCCTGGTCTCAGTAAGAGGATATTGGGCTGTAAATTAAGGTGCTTCAGTGTGGTCGCATTTGGTGATTAGCATTATCCAAATCTTGTATTTAGAGATTGCTAGATTATTGAGAAGACTTAATTGTATTATAATAGATTTGCTGTGTAAAAAAAAAAAAAAAAAAAAAATGTCCTGGTACATTGAAAGGATTTTCTCTATAATCACCAGAGCTAGCACTGTATTTTCCTATGTGTTTCTATATACATTAATGTATGTAAGGATTCTTTTTTCTCAAAATGGATTTTTTAGGATTCTGAAGCCCAGTCTTGGGCAGGCAAGTAACTTACTTAGTTCTGCCTTTGRGCTGGGATCAGAAAACAGCAGAGCTGGTGATACGGCACTGCAGCCTAGTGAGGAATACGAAGACAACAGGAAGTAGCCATTAGAATTATCCCTGTGGTGGGACTCAAGCCAGTTGCGGATCCATGTGTGTTCCGATAGGATCACTAAGACTGTGAATAGAAGACCTTTGAAGGAAAACATGTATGCTTTTGGTACCAAAGGCATTAAATTTGATTTGATTTAATTTTGATGCTTTTACCATCATTCCCGGGGGGGGATACACACACCAAACAACTCCCTGCTCTCTAACCTGATCATGGCTGCATCATTACCACTGTGTACAGTATGTCTTCTAGAGATTCACATGTAATCTAGATAAAATTAGTAATATAGTTTATAGTTGTTGTTTTCATGAGGACAAATTCGGTGGTGATGTTACATTATGGTAGCAATAAGCATTGCAGTATTTTTTTCATGTTTTGGTTGGACATGAGAGAGAGAAGGTGCAAATTAAATCATGTTGCGTTTCTTCGAGTGGAGATGATGTAAAATAATCAGGTGAATAGTACTAATGTGATTTAAAATGCATTTAACGAATATACTTTTTTAGGTTTTCTTGATTTTGCTTTTTCATCTTCTGTTGACATATAAAACTAAGGATAGTGAGAATAAGTGACAAATGGGAATTTCCACAGGAGCATACTGTCTGTCTTTAGTCATTCAGGAACTTGCAGGTGGAAAGCAAGTGAGCTCTTGTGAGATGTTGAGCTGTCGGTAGTAATGATGATAGCTTGAGAAAACTTCCGTGTTTTCATGAGTTTGATCTCATTAACACCATAAATGTTACAGAAGTGCTTAATGGTATCACAGAAGTATACTTTGCATAAGAGTATGTATTGCTTGATTTCTTATTCAGTCCCCACTAAATTTGGCTGTGCATTTCTTAAACAGAACAGTGGTAGAAGCTTGCTTCCAGTTTCTAAAGATTGCCAGCTGCCTTACTAGAGTTCAGTTTGGAGACTCATATGCTGTTTTTTCTACAGTATATTAATTTTTGTGGAGTAACATACAAAATGATACTTTCCTGTAGCTGAAGTTAGTAAAAAGTCAATTCTTACTTGGATACCTGATCATTCTCTGAAACAAAGGAAGAAATCTGTAACTGAATAGGTCGGATAAAGGGGAAGAGAAAATGCATCTTGTATCACATCCTAAAGAGAAGTTGATTAGAATAAGGAAACACCAAACTAGTCCACTGAAAATGGCTGAGGCTAAACTCCAAGGAAGTGGGCAGTACTTCAGCTTAACTGGTGAACTGGTAGCTCAGGGGAAAAGGAGTTTTCTTTATGTCATGACTCAAATTAATTCTTGACAGATCAATATTGCTATCCCATGTCCTTCTTGGAAGCAAACAGGATGATGACAAAGTCATCTGAGAGTGGATGCAAGAGGACTTTTGAAGAGTTAGTGAGCCAAACTGATGAGTACCGCACTCTGCATGAGTCTTTAAAACGTTACTACTACAACTCTCCTTACGTGATTTTGATATTGTGAATTTGTTTGCGTGGGGTGGGATGTTTACAAAATTAATCACAAAAATACATTTTGATTCATTTAATGAGCTTATATGTTGATTAAAAATACAAGTTGCTTTCATGCAGAAGAAAAATGGCAGTTATGTTTATCTCAGTTATTTTCTTTTGCCCTTAGTTTCTGTTGGAAGGGTGGTAAGTCTCATGTACTTCCTTGGTTTTTTGGTACTTGGACTACTAAGAGAGTTGTAGCAGACTGGTACGAATGAGTTAAACAGCCTGAAATGGTACTGTGCCAGCTGTTCTAGAGTTGCATTTTTTTTTTCCCCTAAGGATAGCTGTTGTGTTTCTAGTTCTATGAACTGTATTGCATCTTGAAAATAGGTTGATATAGGGGGAAGGAAACACTGCAGACTTTTTTTTTTTTTTAATATGGAGAGAGATGGGTTTTGTATTTACTGTTTTTTCCTCTTTTAATGTTAATAGCTTTCTGTAACAATTTCAATGATAGGAAAGAATTCAGAATGGAAATAATATTTCAGCCTCTTCCTGCTCTTGACTCCGTTTGTAGGAACTTTTCTCATTGTCAATCTTGTGAGCTGAGCAGTGGAAATACTCTGTTTTTTCAGACATGCTTTTCCTTTTTCTTCTTATGCACTTCTCAATTTCATTTACTAAAACAAGCCATATTTCCTCTGGAGATTCRCCATCATCATTGTCAGTCTACACCTTGTTGGTAACCTCTGAAATATATTTCAGTTGCTTTTGAAATTCTTTTTAAGTAATCACTGTGTACAGCTGTGGTTAATGGTAGCAAAGAGGATTGAAAGGTACTGTAAAAGGCTTCTACCTCTTCTATATTTGGGACAACGAGGGTGAACAAAATCTTGTCCTTCCTAGGACCTTGTAACTTCTGGTGGAAAATAATTGCTTTCCAGATTTGAAAAACATCTTATCTGATGTGGAAGAAGGGAGGAACCAAAGAAGATGCTATTTGTTGCTTGTGTGTGTGCATGCTTTGGTTTATTTTTGAAGTCATTAAAATGTCAGTACAAGGAAGAAAATATTAGTTGCTCGGTGTAGAGTGCAGCAAAGCCTTTGTTGTTATATTGGACAGTAGAGCCACTGAAATTCCTGTTACTGTCTCCAAGCGTGCTGATTTCTTAACTGGATAGATGAAGTAATAACTAGGTTTGCTTGTAATGGGACTCTCTTGGCTCACTTGTGTTCTCAGTCCAGTCATCATTTACTGAAGTACATTTTCCATGCTTGACTCTTAAAAGATAACCTTAGAGAGTAATTTTTATGCATTACCATATATAAAGATTCATGGTGCCTTCTTACACAGGCATATTCTCTAATGATAGCTTGACTAGAATTAGCTTAATGGCAGAAAAAAAGGTTTTCTTTAGTAAAGGAAAGAATTCAAAGGTATTTGGTGTTCTRAGTTCCGAATGGCATCTTTTTGGGACATGCTTCAGTGTGTGCTGACAATGTGGTTGACTTTTGTGTACAGCTTGCATATTTGCGCATGTACAAAAAGTATCTGGAGTTGTTAGGAAATGGAAGCCCTTCCTTTCTGTGAGCATAAGCCGTGTTTTCTGTTTCAGAAAGCTCACTGCTGTTTTTAGATAGAAGTCTAGGTACTTGAGGGGCATATTCTTTAAGAAAATCTCGCCTCTTCTCTACTGTTCTTTTTTAACCTTCCTGAATTTGCATATAAGACTGTCAGATTCTGAGAAATAACGAGTTGAAGAAGTTATRTTTCTGACCTGTTTTTAGCTTAGTTACCTCAAAATACTGAGATCCTAAACCTACAGTTTYTAACACCAGGAGAAAACATCTGACTTTGACAGGCAGTCTTTGGGAGGACATGGCGCTTTGGACAGGCTCTTAGTTTTTTAGTAAATAAATCGAATAATTGAGCTTCAGCTTTATTGTATTCTTGGAATTTTAAGTGGTCCCTTCATTATTTTAGGGGGAGGAAAACTGACCAGCAGTAGAACTTAACCTGGATGTCATCATGATCTTTTTTTCCAGTCAAAGCTCAGTGTATGACAAGAAGCTCTTTGGGCAATTAGACATTGAGAACTTTGAAGCCTGCTACCATTGATGCGTGTCCTCTGTCATTCTCTAGTTATGCAATGAGTGCATCTTTAAATGCTCTGTTGACCTTTTTATACTCCAAATTGAAAATTCAGTGTGGAAGCTTTGCTTTTAAATTCTGGGCAAAGCTTTATAAACTTTTTAAATGTTTAAAATGTTTACAACACAAATTATTTTGGTTTTGTTTTTGCATTAAACTCTTTTTTTAAGGAAGGCATTAGTAAATTGAGTGTTGAAGGCAAAAAGGGAAGACCTCTGTTTATTGTGTGCCTACCTTAAAGAGGTTCCATCAATTCTTGTGCACTTGCACAAGAATCTTCTAAGCAGAATCTCCTAAGCATAGTAACCATGTTTAAGAGAAATAAATAAGGTCTTCTAAAAACCATGTTAACAGTAAAGAAAGTAAGGTTAGAACAGAGGAGTGCGAGCTAGTGGAATTTGATTTAACCTCAGGAAGGACCTGAGGAAGGAGATTGTCTCTTGTAAATGAGAGAGCAATTGTCAGGCTAACTGAAGATCATCAGGAACAGTTTTCAGTGATGGCAGATCAAATCTACAAGTACACAGGCTGACTTAGAGGAAAATTTTGAGAAAGAGTCAGTTTTAAGCAATAACTGCAATTTACTGTTGAAGGTGCTACTCTTGCAGCAGTTTCTGAGCTCCTCCTTTTATCTAAGGGACTTCAATAAAGACTCAAGCTTGCAAAAACTTTGGTCCTCACCGCATTCTATGCCTATTGGAATTTACAAGCATTTTGATACTGATTTTTGGTGGCAGCTGTCAGGCCAATACTGATTGCTTCTGAAAATGTTGTCCTACTGCTCTATATTGTTATTTATGTTTTTATCTGCAGTATTTAGACACTTTTGCATGAATTGCAGTGGTACATAAGCACTGGCCAGATTGGAGGGGGGGGAAAATACTTGTTTTAGAATTTCCTTAAACCAGATTTGAAAATGAATGCCAAAGAGTAACAGGTTAATAATGGCTGCTGATTTTATGGGAAGAGTTGCACAAATTTGGTTCTGAGGTTTAACTGACTCAATTTTTTTTTTTTAATATCATACTGTACGGTAGGAGACTTTTAATATACTATGTTGAATACTTTATTAGGAGTTTGAGTACTTCAAAGGGAATAAATACTGAGTAATACTTTATGGATCTTAAAGTAGATAATTGATAATGAAACCGATCACTGCGGAACTGTACTAAAATACTGTTCAAGAAGAACCTGGTTGATGACGGTTTTAGTACAAAACAGCAGTCGTCTCTTAATTTTCCAGATCTCCTTTCTCTTCTTCCCTCTACCTTATTTAGTTGATGACAGCATTTTTCCACAGTGCAGCTAATGTGCAGCAGGCCGCTTTTCCAGCTGCACGTAGGCTGCCCCACACGTTCTGCCAGCATCCCTGCTGCTGGTCCTGCAGGGTGCCGGGTCCTTCCTCGTTCCAGCGTTCCTGTCCGGGAGACTTCGCTGCCTTGTTCAACTCCAGCAGCTCTGCAGTAACCCCCCCCACTCCGTAAGACCTTCCCAAACATCCTCCCTCTCCAAGACTTCTCAAGCTTGGATAGTTAACGATGTCTGTTGTGAGGAAGTGTATCTGTTCCACCTAGCAATAGTTGCTAAGCGGGACGTTTCTTCTAGCCCCATGTCAGCACAGGCTGCTTCAGTGCAGGCCATTTAACTTGTACAAGGAGATTTTATTGTTTTAATATCTCGAGCGCTTTAATCCCCTTCTTTAAGTGCTTTTTCTGAGGCCGCATTCATTTTGTGCTGTGTTGCATTGATACTACTGTTCTCCCTTTTTCGTAATTAGGTGTTGTAAGGATAATAGAGAATCTCTGCCATGTACATCTAAAAGTGAACCAGATAGACTTGTACACAACCGCATCTTGGAAGTTTGCAGACTGCTCGCATTGGTGAGAAGGGAAGAGGTTGGCTTGGACTCTGGCATTAATTTCCAGGGCCCTTTGAATGAGAAATTAGAAAAAGATTTTTTGTTTGGTTAAAACAAACGAGGCCTTATTTGTATAACTGTTTCAAAGTTACAAGGTGCTATTTGGCCACACCATTTGTTTGACCCTGGTGCAGTTTGTTTTATTTCCAGGCTGCTTTTATACCACAGATTTTTTTTCACATTTGAAGTACTTTTCAGTCGTTTGGCGGTTACTGAACCAAAGGGTGAATTGGCCACCTGTTCCTGTAGCCGTTCCTCCATGCTTTCTCAAGACAGAAAAGTCTTTTGCATCTCACAGATGTTCTTCCTTAAGGCAGAGCATGAGTGCTGATGCAAAGAGAAGGCTGCCCTTTCCTCATATGTGTCTCGTCTCCTGTGCTATCCTTATCCTTCTCTTACTGAAGGAGCGGCTGAGCCTGGGAATGGGGGGACCCTTAAGGCCCTATTTTCTGTGGGGCTGTCTCTGCTCCTTCCTTGGCTTCTGGTCAGAATGTTTGGGCCCCTTCTTGTGTCACTGGAGAGGTGTTTGCGATCTCTAACACCTTCAACAAATAACATGTTCTAGTTCTAAATTATTTTGAGCTACAGCTGGTAGATAAAACCATACCTGTCTGTCTCTGAAGCATTTGTTAGCTAATTGTGGTGTTGAAACTGCAGATTATTGTAAGTTGTTTCTGTGACTAGTCTAATAGTTCATGTAATCATCAGATAAAATGTGTATGTTTCTGTGCACACACATTTCCTATATTTCTGAATCTCACCTTTGAAGGGGAAGGGGGAATACAAGGTAGACAGTCAAGACACAGAAGGTGAGGTGCATGCTGAAATAGGGTGGTTGTTCTCAGATTGCAAAAAAGAAATACGTAAAGAAGAAAGAAACTTTTTTCAGTATTTCAGTAGTTTCTCAGGATCCCACTAATCTTCCATTTCCCTATCAATAAGGCAGTCGTCATCCTTCGTTACAAAAGGCAGACAGCATTTCTGTGCAATGCTAGCAGTACTCCAATAGGTTTAAAGGGGAGCCTGCCATTTGTGAAAACTGTGAAGTTCTCCTGACTTCGAAAAGTTGCTCATATTGTGCTGTGTTTAAAATAGGAGCCATAAGCTTTTGGACCTCATGATAACACAGAAGCCATCATCACAACTGTAATTAAGCAAGTTTAAGATTCATATGATATAAATTATTACACTAAATTATTAATATTCAGACTGGTTTCAGCAGCAGCAGAAATGACGGTGGGGGGAAGAACAAGCATAGTTAGAGAATGCCTTTCTGTGTTTGCTTTAGTGAGATTTCTTAGGTTGTTCCTATTTCCCATTTTTTTCCAGGAATGCATAATTTGGCAGCTTCGGAAGTATTATTTTGAAGAATGTTACGCAGTTCTGTCAGTTTATCTTGTTGAGTTGACAGATGGTTGGGGTGGGAAGGGAGACTGAACAGGAAGGAAGGTCCTTGTTCCTGAATGTCATTACTGCATAGCTCTCACATCCTCGAGGATCACCCGGACAAAAGCTGAGTCAGAGCACAGCAGCAGTCTGCGCTAGAGCAAGACATGGCCCAGTTCAGGATTTTGGACTGCATGATCAATCACAACTGGAGTTTCATATGTAACCTGTATTGTGCGTGGAGCGGTCAGGTTTGTTGTTTGCTTATCCTTGCATACTTTAAAATGATTATATAATTCAGTATAAGGGAAAGAAAAAAACGCTCTGGTTGATCTCTTCTCCCCACCCCCAATCCTGTCAAGGATGTAGTATTAGAAATGTTGCCATTTACTAAGGAATTTTGTAGAGTTATTAAGCATACAAAGCATGCTTTGACTATATAATTTTTTTTAACACTTTGAGTACTTTAGATAGTTCTCTTAGAGTCTTAAGCTTTGAGGGGTTTTACTTCATGAATTGCACAAAAAGATAAATATCACATACAGAAAGGGGGAGATATGCCAGGATAAACTGTTTTGTTAATAAATATAAAGCTGATTTGTTTTCCTGCTTTAAAAGGACTCAAACATCCTGGCTGTTTCAAAATACTTGATCATGAATATGATTAAAAAAATAGGAGTGTGGGGGTGGGGAGGTTTAAACATACAGGATAAAATAAATTTCCACAGGATGTTATTTAGTTCTTAATATGGACAGATTTAAGTCTAGTTGATTAACTTACTGCAGAACTGGAGGGGGGGAAAAAAAACAACAAACCTGCCTGGATTTTGAATGGAAATGTTTTAAAATAGAATCCACTTACTAAAGGTAAAATAGTGTATGCAGTTGTAATACTACTTTCAAGGTACTCTCGATATTACCTTTATTTCTTGTATAACATTCATCCAGTCACTGAAGAAAATTTTATTGTTCTGTGGTGTAAGGGGAAGGTAAGCACTTCTTATAAAGTTGCAGTTTCAGTACAGTAACTAGAGGCAGGTGATTCAAAAATATTCCCACCATACATTGAAGTCCTTTGAAAACTATATGCCAGTCAAAGTACAAACAACCCCTGTATGTCATGTCTGTACTGAAACTTCTTAATCAGGAAAATACATTGCTGTGTGTTGTGTTCTTGTTTTTGTTTTTGTTTTTAAATGATGCAAAAGCTGGTTCACAGTGTCTGGGTTTTTTGAGTCATCAATGTTACAAGTTAAAGAAGTCGTCTCTGTTGAATTCGAAAAAAACAGAGGAGACTTGAGGCATTCTCCTAGAGTCTTAATTTTTACAGATGCTTAACTGTTTCACTAAGTTTGATCTAGTTTGCTTACACATATGTAAGAATTCACCTGTATAGGCAAATTCAATATGACAAGTGCTTCCCATACTTCAGAGAAATTAAGAAGAAATAAGAAAAGGCTTTGCTCATGATGTGGCAGTCCTGTGAAGTTTTAAGATGAGTTTGATACAACTAGAGGGAAGGGAAAGAGGGATTGTTTTTTGAGCAGATGGAAGTGAAAGGTTTAAAAAAACCCAAAAAAACCCCAAAACCACAAACCCAAAACCCCCCACAAAATAAAACAAAAACCCAAACCAACCCCCAAAAAACCCCTACCCTAGAACAGGGTTCCTATAACCTAAAAACTGTTTTTTACCAAGCTGGAAAGAAAAACCAAGCCTTATATCAATATACTTCAAATTACTTGCATACTTGAGGTAGAAATGTTGCTGAACAGTTTGATCTCGCTAGTTTTTATATTTAAGTAGAATATGCAATTGCTGTGTTTGATTTTTTGGGGCTTTTTGGTGTTTGGGTTTTTTTTATACTGAAGTAAAGTCCCTGTAAACTATACATTTTAATGAGTTGCTGCTGATATTTTTCTTTGAAATGAAGCTGAAAGTTCATTTATGGGAGATTACAGTGCAGCTACTCTCTTCCTGCTGCATTGCAATGCCATGGCAGACATGGAAGCTGTCAGGCCTGGTGAGAGATGCACGCTGCTTCGTATAGCAGTGGTGTTCTCCACGTTCTCCGCCTAGCAGTGTCTAAGGAGGCTGCTGGTGAGAAAGCAGATGGGTGACCTGTGAAGTCTGAAACTAACAGCTCTTTCTCAAGTGTAACATCAAAGCACAACTCTGGTTTGGCTCATGGTATCCTTGAATTAGCAAAAGTTATGCAGCTCTTTTGGCAATTTCCATCCATCCTGACCCCAGTAAAACATCAGGGGATGAATTACTGCTTGTGGTCTGAGAGCTGAGTTGAAGGTTTGCCTTATAGGACAACAAGTTTTCTAAAGAGTCGTCAGAAATATATATTCAAGAAGAAAATACAAACCTACTTAATTGTCTCTGTGTTACTAATAATTTCTCAAATMAGGTTACAGAGTCGCTCTAATGATTTCTTTTGTTTTTACTGCTCACTTCCCCACCCCCCACCCCCACCCCCCCCCCGGCATACATTTCCCAAAGTTTGGTTTTTAAAACAGGAAACGAACAAGTGTGAAATAGGCAGGAATATTTTCTTCTGTCTACCGTGATAATTTAGATTTTACAAAAAATACTTTCACAGTGCAGCATGAAAGTTACTATGACTGGAGACAATTAGCCTTTGCACTCTGATATAGAAAGCTGTTGTGTGTATTAGAATGTTTTCAAAGGATATGCAGTGTTTTGTACTAAAACAGAAACCTCTCAAATCAAATTATTAGATGATGCAAATCAGTGTAGTTCTGTTGTCATAAGTGAATTACAGTTTTTAGTCCAAACCTTGGATGGGCTTGATGGCTATCATGTGGTGATCCATRAATAATCACTCGGCAGCCTTCTGCGGTAATATAACAGTACAAAAATAAACCAAATTACTTGCAATTTTTCATCTTTCATTTTTGTTCACGGGATAGCTTCATTACTTATCTTATAATCTTTCTTAAAATGAGTTATTACAAAGTACCGAAGTGTCTTGCTTCTCTTTTGTGTGTCTGTGACTGTTGTTTTGTGGGACATGGGGTAGATTGAAATGTGGGAATCTTACGGTCAATTTAGAACTTAAACATGACTGCAGATGTAGGATTAGTGAAGGGAAAGCAGCAGGTAAAAAATTTGTATCCTGTGGGAGACCACTATAAATAGATTTATGCACAGATTTGTGTCTGTACTTATCCAGACTGCCCCAACAGTATCATAGATGATTAATCCTGTTATTAATATAGTCTGATCTTGGTAAACAAGGAATTTGTAATGCCTTTTTTTTTTTTTTTTTTTTAAGAGAGAGAGAGAAAATGTCTTTAAAAATAAAGCTAAGGCAATTTTTTTTTCCTTTGATAGTCTGGTGTTTATGGAGTTGTAGTCTCAGAATCTGACTTAGCATACTAGCTGTGATCCAAGTAAGAGTTCTTCTTCAACAAATGTATGGAAGTGCTAAGTAATATTTTTACTCAGTAACATTACAACTAGGCTCATCTTCAGTAAGATGCAGAAGGAGCTACCCCCTCTGTCCTTTCAAGGACATTCTTTATCAGCCTTCAGCATGTGGGTAAACTCTTGAGATGCTTGGTACATCTATTCACCTTGTGGCCATGGTGGGATATCTTAGAGCGAGTATGTCTAAAACAATAAATATCACTTCTTCAGATGGTTGGAAGAATTACTGGTAGATAATACAAAGTAGATGATATAACAGTTTTGTTTTTTTTCTCCTTGCATCATAAATACCTTGCTTTCAAGTGTTAAGATAGGGAACAGTAGGCCACAAGTTCAACGTCGGTTGTCTTCTTAGCAGCAAAGAGCATAGGTCATCACTGTGCTCTAAGAGAGTGGATCTTCTCATGTGCTGTTCTCATTGGTTCTTTGCTGAACAAGATCTGGCTTCTATTTTTTTTCTTATCGCTGCATCCTAACCTTTAAAAGTAACAATGTTCTTTCAGCCATGTAAATACTTAAATCTTGGGTTTCTCAGCCAGAGACAGGTATTCTGCAAAGTTCTGTAAACTTACAGTTGGTCAAATTTCATTGCACAGGGTAGGCCTGACCATTGAAGTTGTTGGGCTTGGAGGAACCTTCTCATCAAAGACTGAATTGATGTACGTGAAAGTACATTAGTATGTTGTGACATTATAGCAGCCAAGATCACTTATTTCTATTTTTTTTAACTTAAGTTCATTATTGCAGGCTATATTTTCTGTGAGGCAGTATGTGAGATTGAGATATTGCAATACAAGCCCAGCTTTCATGTTCCCTTCAAGCCCCAGAACGCAGCAGTACTGCAGCAGCTGCTGCACTGCAGCTATTTCCCTTCCTTGGCACAATCTCCGATAACATTAAAAAAGCTTTTCAGTCTTCCAAATGTGTCATTTGGAGGATGAAATAACAAAGGTGGCTGCATTCCTTCTGAGGTATTTGCAGCTGATAACGGTTTTGAAATGTGATGTTTGTGTTATCTTACTATGCTCTTATTTCTGTTTATCTGCTGCCTCAGGGATGGAGGGAATATGATAAAAATCTTGTCTCGTAGCAGTGCAGGGTGTGATGTTTTCAGTTTTATTGAGTAAAAGGTGTAAAATCATTGCAGGAAGTAGCTGGTGACTTTACTCATTGTGGGAATTCACGTTGCTGGAGAAACATTTTGTAATGTTCAGAAGTACAGGGAAGTAACTCAGCAACAGTGAGCAATTCAAGCCATAGTAATAGGCATGCAAAGACAAGTAGTTATTAAATAAGCAAATAGATTTGTGTTAAAATAGTTTGGGTTTTTTTTTCTCTCCCCCCACCCCAACTTCCAGACAGAGATACAAATGTAGATTTAGTCATCTATAGCAACCGTTCTTACTGACATTCAGTGCAAACTGTGAGGAAATAAGCAGGTCACGTATGATCACATCATAAGTCAATGTTTAAAAGCTTCTGGATTTGCAGCTAAACTGAAAATCCTGTGGACAACTTTCTCCTCTCTATCCTCTTAGTGATATCTCATCTCTGGGCATAAAGATTTAAGATTTTTTTTTTTTTTTTTTAGGTTAATGACTTCACAGTCCTTCTTTAAGCATCCTCTTGTACATTATATCTTTGTAAATAAAGTTCTTCACTGAAAAAGCTGCTTTTCTTCCTCTGTTGTATATGCACAATAGATTACAAATGTAGGGTTTTGAAATAATTTGACTTGGGTGTGTGGATGTATGGCTTTGCATCTGTGTATGCTAATGTTTTTTTTTTTTTTTTTTTTTTTTGTACAAAACCCAAGCCTTTTCACTTCTGAGTTTAAGGCTTTTAAAACTTACAGTGAGTTGATTTGTACATTATATAGTATGTTCAAATTAAATATCTTGAAACATGGGACCAGGATTATATTTAAGTGGTGAATTCGTCTGCAGGAGTTTATTCATAGTCTCTGTATTAGAAAGCTTTAACACTGAGTAGCTCAAGCTGTATATTTAGAGCTTATTTTTGAGGAGAGAAGCTGTGTACGTGGGGATTTAAAGAATCTTGACACATTTGTCTTACAAGTTTTGTGGTGTTTTGAGCCAATGTTCTCTGTGTTAAACTTCCTGAGAAGTTTAGGCTTGATATGAATAGTTCTTCTCTCAAGTCAGTTCTTCTTAAAACTCTTCCTATGTGTCTAGGTAAATCTTCCACAAACAGAGTCAGACTCTGCAATAACAACTCACTTGCAGTAACCATGTTTTTAGCRTGACAGTTTCGATTTTGACATTGAGGGTCAATTCCCTGATCTTCCAAAGGCTTCCTTTTGGCTTTGGGCAGGTCAGAGACATTTCTGTTGTTCATGAAATAAAATCTTAAGTAAAGCTGCAGTATTGCAGAAATGAATCATCTTAACAGCTTGAATTATTAGCATTTATGATGCATTTATGCAGATGAAGTGGTGTGGCTAGTTTCTAAATGATTTCATTTTCTTGTTTTTAGGACAGGAATGAGCATATTTATGTTGAAAAGTTCAGTAGCTTCAGCAAGAGAAGATCAGCCTCATGCCTACAGTTGATAGAGAGCAGGTGTAAGGTGTATTTCTGTCACACTGCTGAGCCCACAAAGTAAAGCCCTTACTTAGCATTGTAGCTGCATCATGGAGTAGCCTAGTCCAAGCACAGAGGTTTGCTGTAGGGACAAACGAGACTGTGGAAAAGCACGTGCTCTCTTGGGTGGTTTGGCCAACTGAAACTATGTCCCCTGCAGAGCTGATAATTTCTTGAACCAAGACATAGCCTCTGGCTACGGCGGAGAGAAGCAGTATGAACTGAAGGAGAAGTGTAGGTAGTTTCAGAGCTGACATTAGTGTAAAGCCGTGGTGCATCTGTTTATTGAAATGGGGTCTGTGCAGGTCAGGTTTTACACTGTGTGGTGATTTTGTTTTTCTTAATGGCTTCTGGAAAACTATTTCACTTATGTAAATAGGTATGTTATAGTAGTCTGGTGAAAGTGTAGTGGAAGTTATCTGGTACGTTGTGTGCTTGATAAAGTCCACATTATTGTAGAAAGCAAAAGAGTACAAACTCTGTTGATATTCGTTCCGATTTTTGCAGTAGCGTACTTAGCTGGGGACATTGGCGGTGTTTCTTATTGTTCTCTCCCCATTTATAGGAAGCAGAGTGGGTCATGGGGTGGCTCGTATTCTTGGGTCTATCAAAAAGTTCCTATAGGCTGAAAGAAGCAGTCTAAGGCAGCCCTTGACAGACAGTGACTATGTGTAAACCACTTCTGTCAGACTGCTGAGAAGGTTCTTTTATCATGCATGGAGTAACCTCAAACATTGCTTCAATGCTGAAGGGTAGAAGCATGCTTTCTTCGTCTTCTGTCTCTGATATTTCCAGTTAGACTGTAAGGTGAGGACAAAGCATTTCCTATTCTTAACAAGCAACGACAGAACAAGCAGAGAAGGRAAAGCTTCAGTTTAGCTAAATTAAGATCACATGACATTTTGCTGTTGTGCTACCAGTCCTGCAGATGTTTCCTTTCTTTCCAGTTTAAGGATGTAGCTGTTAAGAGGGGAGGCTTTTGCTAATGAGCCTATAAGAAAACAAGGAAGCTCTCAATTTCTTCTTGTTTTTAATGTTTTTCTGACTAAATTTAATACTATGAACTGTGTGGTTTTTTATTGTAAATACTAAATGCAAGATATAAACAAAAACACATGGTGAAAATATTTTGCATCTCGGTCCTATGAAGTCCCTATACTTTTTACTCTGTTTCTTGGTGCTGTTCCTTGAAATTGGCTGTTACTCTGTGGAAGTATAAGGCATGATCTAAACTGAAGTACCCTTGATTAGCTTTGAAAAGAATCTCRGTAAAGTAGTACAGTTTTTGGATGTGGACAATATATGTATATATGCACACACACACACAAAATACAATATACTTTTTTGTGCATATATATGTGTGTAAAAATATAATAGACACTAATATGGTAGACTAGGATCATTTTAATGAGTTGAAGTATGCAAAACTTGCTAGTATGTGGTGTTTAAAGGGAGATCTGGTAAGTTAGTTTATGTACACATCTGGATAATTCAGGGATTAGGTGCTAACTCTGGAGAAGTCCTGTTTGATCTGTGGTGGAGTACAGACCTGATCATGCCAGACCTGATCTTGCTTTTGGTGAAGTTAAGAGCATAGTGCAAAAAGTTCAGGTATTAGAACTACAGTATAACACAACCAGAGCTTGCTTTGTGTAAAAGGCTATTTCAAGACTAGCCAGACTTAGTAGGTTGGGATTCTTCCTTCTTCAAAGTAGAAAAACTCTTTCTGGATCTTCCCTGGCCTGAGAAACTGCATGCTCCTTTCATTCAAGCAAGTATGTCCAGCTGGGCTCAGTTTACAGAACCAATTGGTGTCACTGTGTTTAATCCAGAGCCAGGTAGACTGAACAATTATCAGTTGAACAGACACATGGAAGCAACACTTTTGAGATAATCCTTTTGCAGACTGTCACATGTCACTAAATCCTTGAGTGGTTTGCCAGTGTAAAGCTAGTTATTTGTGTTGTGATGGAGGAACTTGATTTCAAATCAGGAAGTTTTTCAGGTGTAGGCTTCCTCTCTAACCCTTCTTGCTTTTCTGTATTTGAGTTTGGGGGGGAARATGCAAAATAAATGTGTGAGCATTTTAAGGTGAGGAAGGAAAGTACAGGTTGCTGTAGATAGCCTTCAGCTTTGCTTTTCAGGTCTTGTGGAGTAGTGATGCACTGAGCACCAACTGCCGTGCTTTACAAAGCAGCCTTTCATGAACAGTAGAGCACAGTAAGGAAAGTTTAAGCTGTGTAATAAGCTGCATGTGTGGAGGTTTTTATTGTTTATTTTCTGTGTGCGCCTTGACCTTTTTGACAACTGAAATCCTTTATCTTGAAAATACTGTTTCTCCTTTTGAATCATTGTGTTTACTACAATAATAGTTATGAAARTACACAGAAACATGCGTCCCTCTGTCCTTCTCCTTCCACCCCCAAGCCAGCTCTGTAGCCTGCATGGTGCGTGGCAGTAATGCGTGTCTCCTTCCCTGTGCCTCCCAGCCATCTGCTGTGCTGGCACAGACACTTTGTTTTTGAAAGGTTGCAGATTTCCCACTTACTTCATACATTTGGAGTAGTCCTATATCGCTTTGTTAAGCCTTTCTCCTTACCTGGGCTTGGTTTTAGGACATCATTTGTGTATTTTATTGAATTGGATTACTCAGTTCTGAGATGCATTTCAAAGTCTGCATTGGTGTCCTCACCGAGCTCTGCTGCAGGCAGGCAGCCACCGCCTTCATTACTGAATTAAAAGAATATTCCAGTCTTGTATTCTGTCTGCGTGGGATTCACACTCCTAAAACAAAGTGGCAGGTTTGCTGCCAGGACCACCTCCTAGCAAATACCCAAATTAACTTCGGTTAGTCCCCCAAAAAGGACCTGTTGCTGTGGCCACCTGGGCTTAGTGCCATAACAGTGCATTAAAATGACAAAAAGCGGGCTCCTGTGGGGGAGACACCTAGACCTGTGGTCACTCCATCGAGTGACGTTCACGTCTTTATTGCCCTGCATTGCCCTGCCCTTGCTCCGAAATGTTTCTCCTCTTATGGCTATCAGCAAGCCCCATTAGAGGGCTGAGTGAGGGCGGGCTGCTCACAGAGACTGCCTCACTGCTGCCGGTGGCTGCTCAGGGCCTGCCTGGACAACCAAGGTGAGCAGCAAACGTGAGAA
>JASVER010000018.1:4165912-4179658 GCA_030449065.1 Oceanodroma leucorhoa | reverse complement strand
AGGGAGGTGATCGTGCCCCTGTACTCGGCACTGGTGAGGCCGCACCTCGAATACTGTGTTCAGTTTTGGGCCCCTCACTACAAGAAGGACATTGAGATGCTGGAGCATGTCCAGAGAAGGACAATGAAGCTGTTGAAGGGTCTGGAGAACAGGTCTTATGAGGATCGGCTGAGGGAGCTGGGGTTGTTTAGCCTGGAGAAAAGGAGGCTGAGGGGAGACCTTATCGCTCTCTACAACTGCCTGAAAGGAGGCTGTAGAGAGGCGGGTGTTGGTCTCTTCTCTCAAGTAACAAGTGATAGGACGGGAGGAAATGGCCTCAAGTTGCGCCAGGGGAGGTTTAGATTGGATATTAGGAAAAATTTCTTCACTTGAAAGGGTTGTCAAGCATTGGAACAGGCTGCCCAGGGAAGCAGTGGAGTCACCAACACYGGAGACATTCAAAAAAYRTGTGGATGTGGCGCTTCGGGACGTGGTTTAGTGGGCATGGGTGCTGGGTTGACGGTTGGACTCGATCTTAAAGGTCCTTTCCAACCTTAATGATTCTATGATTCTATTCTATGATTCTATGGTGACATTTGTGCTTTTGGTGACTATTTTATCTGACCCAGAATTCAAGCGAAGGAGTCTTTGGGGAGCAGGGAAAAGAGTTCTTTGTTTCCAAATTTTAAGTTAAAATATGGTTGTCTCAGAGACACAATTCTGTTATTCAAGACATGGGATCAGAAGGCTTGGAGGCAACCTCTAAGAGAACATTTTATTTTGACCAGGTAAGTAGGGATGTTTAGGATGTTTGAGTGTTTATGACTCGTTGCACATGAGGTGGTTTCTGTTCTTGATATGCAGGTAAAAGTCTGATTGCTTCAATGACTGGAGGTTTCACACTAGTTTCCTTTACAAAGACTGTCTAACAAATGCATAAGCCTTGCAGATACCTACCAAGCAGGAATCTGTCCAGCTAGGCACTGTTACTAACATTTCTTGGTAATTGCCCATGTTTCTGGGAATTTAAGCCAAATGTTTTATCATTTTTTCCCTCAAAAAAAAAAAAAAAAAAAGACAGTTCATCTATGTGACAGGACTTCTGAACTGTCTTCCTTCTTTTTCTCCTTTCTTCAGCATCTAATAGGTACAGCTAACTGCTAGTCTTTTGAGGCTGATCTGGAGGGTTTCTTGACTGGCCATTACCTTCCTTCTACCACCATTACTACGGTAATTTCCGCCTGAGTTTTTCAGAGATGATGAACAGAGGAAAACCAGGCATAACAGAGCCTGTGATTCTTTGGTTTTCCAAGTGCAATCTATGACTCCATCCCATATCTAGGTGCCAAATGTTATTTAGCAGTCTTCACAGTCCTTTGCTTACCAAAGTCTCAGGGAAAGAGGGAAGCTGTGGGGCTTCAAACAAAGCATAGGAAAACATAAATGCAATTGCATTTCAATGTGATCAAGAACTCATGGAAAATCTTCTCCATTCTCTTTTAACAAGCCAGAAGCACATTTCAGCTTACAGAATAGTAATATGGACTTGTTTTAATTCTTCAAATCTATCACTCTTACTGAATATTGGCTGAATGAATAAAACAATGTAGATTTTTTTATCGAGATACTGAAAGGTGATCAGCTGAATTGTGACTGTTGAAGTAGAAAGAAACCACACATTCAGCAACAAAGTTATCGTTTTTTTCTGAAAAAAAAAAAAAGGTATTTGAAAGAATTGTTGCTAGCTTTAGTGGGGCAACATGGAGCGCAAAGGAAAATAATGTGATTGAGAATATGCCTATTTCTGAAATACTTCAGCAATTGTTTCCTTAACAAGACCAGCTTGTCTGCTCATCCTGTTCTGATGATGCTCAATGTTTATATTATACTGAGCTATTTATAGCATTCATAGATACTTTGTAAATGCCTGCTCTAAGCTATTTTAGACCTCATATGTACCAAGGTTCAAAGTTAAAAGTTCAGGTTACTTTTGGAACTTGCTGGAGTAGACAAGGTGACCAGCTGGGGCAGAGGATGAATTCATCCCACTGTTCATAGAACYCACCTCTGGCATCACAGCAGTCTAGAACACAAGATGTTATGCCTTGCTCTGATTTTTTAAAGCAACAAACTATTTTTCACTAAGTAGTAGTAGGAKATGTTCGTGTAACCTGAATTCTTTCACTGGAAAATGCTTCTAAGGTCTGAGAAACTTCGAGTTTCTACATGCCATCCCAGGGACTGATTTTCTTTGATGTTGTACTGTGTTTTGTTTTCAGCACTTTTGAAAAAAGAAAAAAAAGGCATTGGCTAGCCAAACAAGAATATTCACTGCAGCATCAATTTTACTGAAAGGAAAATATTCCCTGAACTAGAGAAAATGATTAGAAACAAAGTTCTTGATTAATTTCCTTTAAAGCAATCCTAACCCTGGTACTTAAAAACGATGGAAAAATAGTTAGAATAAATTCATCAGTTCAGTTATGTGAAAACTGTGACTCAACAGAAGACTCCTCCAACATATAGTGAAGTTTTGTCTTCTGCATAGGGCTTGATATCTTTCTTATGAATAGTTGGTTAGATTGTAGTGTGTAAYGTCTGCATGCATAATTGAATCTATAAAGAAATAATTGTTCTAATTACCAGTGCTATATAATGTCATTCCAGTTATAGACCCATACCGCTGGGTGATGTCTGCCCTACAGGTTCCTCTCAAAGAGGTTATGGGATATTCTGAAGGAATCCTTGATATTTTAAATTACTCTTCTGTCCTGCGAAGTCTCTTCTTGACAACTGATAAACTCTGTATTGAACAGTCTGTAGGAACAAACCTCACCTGTGCTTCTATATTYGAGTGAATTATTAGAAGGCGTCCAGTCTATTTGGCCATATGGATTTTCTGTTTTGTATCCCTACACCCTTTCTTGTCATGGATAGTGCTGCTGGTGGAATGAACAAGACACAGAAGGTACTAAGAAAATGAACAAATCTCTCACCTCTTCCCGATCTTGAATATTGACCTACCTAGCTTTAATTGCAAGATACACTTGCAAAATGCTTTACCTTTTGTCTCTTATGGGATTGTTGCCACAATCTTTGTGATGATTTTGAACATTCAGCTGTCATAGTATGTACAGATAGAATTCAAGTGGTGTAAGTGGCTTCTTTGCAGAATGTCTCATTTCCACCTATGTTATCGCTGAAGTATTGATACATGATACTGTATATAGAAGGACAGTCCCAGAGTCCTTATTCAATACTGACTGCATGAGCTTTCTCTGGGAATATGGAGTTTTAGGAGGTGCACTGCTTGAAGTCACAAACCATATGAATATATATATAAGCACACACCAAAAGGAGAAAGTTATCAGTAACTGTTTGTCTTCAGATTAATTTCTTCCGTGTGCATATGCAGGTCCTTATGGTCCAACCTGCCCTCCTACTTCACCTTCTCAGTCCTCTGAAGACTTTTAAAAAAAAAAAACAAAAAAAAAACCCACCACCAAGCAGAATGTTCTTTCCCAGAGCTTATGATAAACCAAGGAGCTGAGGATGAGGAAAGGGCTTCCCTACGTTCCAAGTCTTGAGTTCTTGTGTTTGTATATCTACAGTAACGGAGAGACAGCCTATCTTAACAAACAGCAGCAATAAATAAGCACCAGTAGGAAAAGAGATGTTATTGAAATATTTTTTTTAAACTATTAAACACTGTAGATAGTCTGTCCAAAACTGGGCAAGGATTTACTCTTCCAATAATAGAATGAATTTGCTTGATTTTCTTCAAATCACCTGATCAAATGTTCAGGGAGGAAAACTCTGATAAGTTCCAAGCTGAAAATGGTGTGTTTGAGCTTTCCAAGGAAATATACTTGGAACACTGCTACCCCAGTTCAAGAAAGAAATGCCTATAAGATCCAGATTGAATTGATTTTTAAAATATCAACTTTATGTCAAGAATAACAAGCTAGAATTTCTTTTCAAGATACTGAAGCCCTCATAACTGATGAAAACATAACAAGACGCTTCAGGTATATCATTCCTATTTAAAACATCCTTGACTGATTTTATTGCAAGCTGTCAACTTATGGAAAGATTATTGACATCAGTTCATAAATTTTCACTTAGAGAAATTAATGTGAATTGCCTTTGCGAAATGGTGAAATGCGTCATTTTGATGACACTGGCAAACAGTATGGAAGTGAGAACAGTTTCAGCGCTCCATGTCAAAGCATCAGTGAAATCATCTCTTGGTTGCATCCATGTACCCACAGATAAATCCTGCGAATTGTGTATGCTGAGGTAGAATTAATTGCAATAAATCTCAGGTGAGCTCATTGTTTGGAACTTTTTCAGCTTGGGAAATTGTTCTTGAAACAAGAAAATGACACAATGCTTTAATGCATAGTTTTTTCTGTGAATAAGTTTGTGGACATTTAATTAAATAAATAAGCAAAGACGTGAAAAAACAGGGGCTTAGGAATGTATGATATACAAGTTTAATAATTCAGTGGAATTTATAGTACAAGTAATTGTCACTTTATTAGCTTCAATATAGAATCTTTATTTCCATACAAATACGGTTTTATGTAAAATTTATGATGTCTAATGTTAAGCCTTTTTAAAGGTAAAAGAGAAAATCATCATCTAGTTTAACATCCCTGCAAAACAAAATATTTTATAAATGCTTAGGAGAAGTATTAAACCTCCTTATCCTAGACAGGTTCCAGCTCTTGCACCTGCCTTCACMTTACCTATATCCTTTTCTTTTTCAAACAGAAACTTTTCAATTCTCCTTCACCACTTTTGTAAAGTAGTTACAAGTGTAAGTTGTAAGTACAGCCCATGTAAAGCTCTGCTGTGGAAGAGACTGTTTCGGGTTTCAGGAAAGTGATTGTTTGGTATTGTGCAGGAAGAGAAAAAGCACCATACATCTGAGTGGATAGAGAATGACAATAATGCACAGTATAGTCAGGGAGGGTTAATTCAGGAGAATTAAATGAGGTGTCAGCTGTAAAGCGTCAGGCATAGACAGTTACACAGACTGTCCTAAAGTTACCTGCCTCCCTCCCCTCCAAAAGTGAACGGGCGCATTGGGGAGGATGCCAGGTCAACCCTGATGCTGGGGAAAACAGAACGTGTTGGTTCCACTTCGTCTGAAGCTGAATTGCTCTTTTGGCACGGGTATTGGACAGTAAGGATGAGTTAGCGTAAATGTAAAATGTACCTATGCCGGTCATTAAAAGCCCGGCTTAGAGCGGTCTGGGCATTTGCTCCTAACAGGCTCATGAGCGCCGATGCTCCGGGGGGAAGGAGACCCCTGTGAACTTCAACCCACGCTCGGTCTCGTTTCCAGTCCCTGCCCGTGCCGCCCGTCCCCGCGCCCCGCGCGCTGCMCCGCCGCCGCTCCGCGCCCGCGGACACGCTCCGCGCCCGCGGCCGCCTCCGCGCCCCGCCCCGCCCGCGCGGCACCGCCCCCTCGGCCGCGGGCCCCGCGGTGGGTTTGCGGTTCAGCCCGGGAAGCCACGGGCCGGCGTTCCCCTCCCTGCGCGCCGGCAGGCCGCCGTCCGCCCGGGCTCGGCGGCTGCTCCGAGGCACGCCGTTTTGGTCCCAAACACGGGGCGCGGGGGGGCTCTGACCCGTGCTGGCCTCTGCCCGCGGCACCCTGCCAGGGTTACCCGGGTTCTTAGCAGCGGGAGGTCATTTCATGACTTTAGCTCTCTTTTCCTTTTAAAAATACCTGATAAACAGACATGGTTTGCAAGCATGTGACAGGATTGCCTAAAGGCGCCCTCCAAGCTTGTACCTCGCTTGCTTCTTCTTGGCCGTGC
This sequence comes from Oceanodroma leucorhoa, assembly GCA_030449065.1. NCBI lineage: Eukaryota > Metazoa > Chordata > Aves > Procellariiformes > Oceanodroma > Oceanodroma leucorhoa. Next base: position 4,173,851 of record JASVER010000018.1, on the reverse strand, counting down.
CTGACTCCTGAAGGCGTGCGAGCGAGTGTCCAGTCCCCATGGCCATTAACGACTGGGCCTCTCACCAACAGCGGCAGTACTGGTGCAGAAATCAGACTCCTCTTGAGTAATTCCCCATCACAGACCTGCTGGTAGCCACAGGAATGTTTTGGAATTTTTTTTTTCTTTTTGCCAGTTTTTAAAGATGGTCCAGAATACTGCTTGCGGATATTTAAAAGAGTCTTATTGAAACTGATATTCGATTTTTAAAAGCTTGGCAACATCCACCCAGCTGAGCACGTACTAAGTGCCCTCTCCTGGGGACTGGGTTGGAGCTGAAGGTTTTGTCTGATTTTTAACTTCAGTCCCTATTTAACGTGTGAGCGCAGAGGAATATTGGGAATGTGCAAATAGCAGCATTAACAAAATATGCATATAATAACTTGGATGCATTGGGGCAGACAATACTGAAAATCTGCACCCAGAGGCACCTCTGAACAACCAAAGGAACCTGTCCAGGGCCCAGGATCCCTCAGAGTCTTTTAATGAAGTGAAAGAGCTCCACTGGATTCAGTCATCCCTTTACAGGATAATCCATAAAAGGAGCTGTAAAGTCATCCTGCCCAGGTCCTCCGTATGGTAGGTGGACTAGATAATAAGCACTGTAATTATGTGTAGAAAACTCAGAACGTTTGCAAACTATATTTCACTTAAACTGTTCACTAAATCTACCATTCAGAAATGGTGATGCTTAGAGATCCACCTTTAGGAATGGCAAAAGGAAGTGTGCAACAYTGGAAGGTGAAGTTTTGCCACAATATTTACTCTCTTCCTTGTTTAAAGATGATAAAACTGAACACCTAAAAACATCTATGCTTTCCATTGTATAGCATCCACTGCTGTTGATTTTTATGTACTCAGGGAGAGTTTTCTCACAGTCCGGTGTTTGCATCTATTGACTTTGTAATCTGTAGACAGACTCTTAATGAGCAGAAAAGACAAGAATATCAGAGATAAAACCTTGGAATAACAGTGAGCCTTTACAGCTTGTCAGTAAGAGAAAGCTCAAATATAAATATCTGATTTAYAGAAGTAACACAACTTATTTTGATAGATTACATTGTTTCTGTTTCAAATTACTCTGTCAATCGAGGAAGAAGAGGTTAAGAGGTCATATTTAAAAAAGAAAATGCTTGAAAGGGGTCTTTCAAGGGATTTTTCATAAATTTCAACCCCATACTTAATTACTTATTTGCAATGGTGCATAAGCTCTACTTTGCCTGTCAAATATGCTGGATTTGTTAAATGTTGTTTTACAAATCCCCTCAAATAGGCTGGAACAGGATCAACCTCCCTACACGCGGACTGAAGTGTAGTGATTTGCCCTACACAGTAGTTCCTGACAGGTCTTCATCACGTCTTCATTTCCAGTTTGATCTTTTTTCCCTGTTAGGCGAGGCTTTGTTGTTGTTTTGAGCTGCTTTACTTGGGAGTGGAGGATGCAGAAAATGACATGGGCTTTTTAAGCAGAAGTGGGGTCACGTTTGAGAGTCGTCTGTATTGACAACTTTTAAAACAGTGATTACCCAACAAGAGGAGAAGGGTTTAAAACCTAACCTAATTTTTGAGGCAAAAAACCCCTTGGCCTCAGTGGTGCTTAACTTCGTTCTTGAGTATCGACACAAATGTGAGCCCATATACCGAAGATGAACCCTTTCGCTTCTCCCATACCCTTTACGTGCCACCGCCCCCGTGGTGGCACCCAGGGCAGGAGAGGACACCCCCCCGGTGCCCGCCGAGCCGGCGGCAGGCGTTCTGCGCCCGCGGGCACCCCGCCGGGCCTCCCCGCCGCCACCCGGGGCCGGGCTGCGCTCCGTGGGGCTGCGGGAGGACCCCGGGAAGCCCCTCCGGCCGCCCACGCATGCCATGCCGTGGCTCTGGCCACCCGAGCCCAGGCGGGGCTCAGCTAACGCGGGGGTGGCGGGGTGCCGGGAGGACACGGCGGCCCTCGGGGTGCGACTCCACCGGCGGCGTGTGGAGGGCCGGGCGGACACGCCATTTTTGACTCCTCCGGCCTCAGGCAGGGGCGTTTGAGGGCCCGTGGGCGGTTCTGCCCAGAGAGGAGGCGCTGGAGACCGGGGCGGGTGTTCGCCATCAGCCTCGTCCGCCCCGTCCAGCGCAGACCGGGGGAGGCGGGAGCTGCGCCGGCGGGGTCGCGCCGGGGCACGACGGCGAGAAGTTTTTCAGCGGCGTGTGACGCGCGGGGGCGGCGGAGCGGAGCGGAGCGCCCTCGCCGCGCGTGGGACGGCCAAGGCCTGCGAGGAGCGGCTGCGCGGCTGCGGAGCACGGGCGCTCCGCTCTGCCCGCTGCCTCTCCGCTTTTCCAACGCGCTCGGTCCCCCGGCAGCCGGCAACACGAATAAATTACAAACCCGCATTTAATGTTAGTGACTCTTTAAATGGAATTTTTCATTCAAACTTTGTCATTAAAATAGAAAGGCCTTTTGGTTGTGACCATACAAGCATAATAAATTGTATATGTTTGCGATACTGAATGAATCTTGCCCATATGCTGCACTGCAAGGCTACATGAATGAAGCATTTACCAAATCAGGCCCACCACATTAAACAGAAAAACAATCTTTATTCATGGTAACTTATCAGTTTCAATTAATCAACCTCAACAATAGAAATTCTGATGTGTTCAAGCAACTTGAAAGCAATAGGTCATCTCCAGGGCAGCCATGTTGTGTCTTTGTGCCTATGGTTTCAAACAAAGCAACATCCCCAATAAATGTACATCCCCACACACAGATGTGTGCCTATATGTGTATAAACATCTAGGCGCGCCGAGGACCGTGGTATACACGAACGGCTGTACGTAGAAGTGTTTATCTTTTTGTCATACAAAAAGTAATTGTTTTCTAGTATTTTTTTGAGCTCTGCAAGTTTAAACAAAAGAAAAGAAATTTCCATTGGATGACCATCCTTTCAGTTTCTCTGCTGCTATGTGAATAGCATTGTGCAAACCATTCCAATGGTATTGAAAAGGGGTAACCATTGGTTTGATTTGGTTACACGGTTTCGTAAAGAGCTCCCTCCCACTGCCTTAGGGTCTGTGAAAGGTCCGTGACCTGTTTAGAACTGCCAAGTGAAATGTCATGTCGCCCCTCCCAAATGGGAGTATCTGCATTCATTTGATCAGTATAAAAAATGATTGGGGATGGCGAGATCAGGGCTTTTGAATTGCAATTTATAGCAGTTTACAAAAATGCACATTGTTGGAAAAGAAAACATGGAAGTGTTTCTTTCTAAATTGCATTACCTGTGAAATGTCATTAGTCTTTTTAGGATATCGCATCCTATTTTTTATGATCTCAGAGAGAGACTTAAATGAAGAAGTTGGGTGTTTGCTTGAGATATGAACGCATACGGCGCTACCTATAGCCGCGCATGAAGTTTTGCCATCAGCTGCTGGAGGAAATGTTTCCCCATTCCTCCCCAGGCTGTGTTTATAGTTCTGCTGTCATCACTTGGTGGTACCATGTATTTCACGAGATCTTGTCATTTTAGTGAAATGACATGAGTCTGCTGCTTTCCGGGAGGGTGGTTTGTTCATGTCCAGGGCTCAGCGTCCTCCTACCTCCCGTCGAGCGCTTTGACCACCGCCGCCTTGTCCGGGACCGATTCGCTGAACGCTTAATTTGTTACTGTTGCAATTGTCCTTCGCCGCCGTGCACCTTAAAAAGAACGAAACATGAGGGAACGGTTACACTTATTTCAATCTATCCGCCCTTGAATTTGTCATCTCTCGCACGCCATTTACCCTGGGGTCTGCGCCCTTTATCCGCCGAGCCCGGTCGTTAGGGGAGCGGGGTACCCGGGCTGCGCGGGTCCGGGCTGGGCGCCGGGCGGTCCCTCCCTGCCCCTTCCCCGCCTCCGTGCCCGCCGTCGGCCCCGCACCCCTCGGCACCGGTTTGGGAATGTCAGCGCTGCCAGTCACCGGTGGCACCGGCGGGACCGGGCGCGGGGGGAGCGGGGCTCCCCTCGGCCCCGACGGGGCTGCTCTGGGCGCGGTGCGGGACGGACAACCGGGCTCGGGAGGGGAAGAGCGGGGGGGGCACGGGCGGGGAGGCCGTGTGAGAAGCAACAGCGAGGGATGAAGATGCCCCGGGTCTGCCCGGGACGGCGGGCGCCCTTGGCTGGGCTCGGGCCAGGCTACCAGGGCAGGGGCGGGCAGGGATGCTGGCGGCGGGGCCGGCAGACGGAGCAGGTGGCCCGGGGCTGCTCCTTCTCCTTCAGGTGCTGGGACAGAGGGCGAAGGCCCCTCACTCATCACCCCTCCCCCTCACCTGCTGGCAGCAGCGCAAGAGGTGGTGGCTTACTCTGAAAACAGCACCCTGCCCTCCGGGCCGGCTCATGGCGGCCTCGGCCTGGGGCCGGGTCTCCCTGGGACTCGTCTCTCGGGCCTAGACCGTGTCTTTAGGAGCCCAGTGTTGCTCGCCTAAAGATGAAACCTCAATAAAATGTACCCCCGCCTCACTGAGAGCCTCTGGAGCGGCACAGCCGGGGTGCACCGCTACCGCGGGGACTCTGGGCAGGTTCTCGCGGGCACGGGGGGGCTGCAAGGGCAGCCTGTGTCCCTGTGTCCTTGTGTCCCTGCTTGGGCTGATCCTGACCACGGGAGCCGGAAGAATTGAGGTGTCGCCATGCAAAAGTTTGATGCTATTTCCACAACTGTGTTCACTGGGTCCCGGCAGAGATGCTCTTTGTAGCTGTCGCCCAAGGCTGAAACGTTTAAACGGGGCAGATAAATTATTAGGAGTAAAAGACTTGAGCGGCTTAATTGGGAAAAGCAGTCCTGGTTCCAACCAATGTCCGTACAATTGCACACTGCAGTCCACCATTATTCGAGCTTCATCTACTATGCACTATATACCACCGTCTCCAAAGGATTGTTGCCCTAGAAACTTGTTTTAAATCTCCAGCTATATATCAACACCTTGTTTTAGCAGTCCTTGGCTGAATTACAGTTACACAGTTTGGCGCTTCTTTCAAATTTCCTCCCATCAGTTTGGCCAAAGAAAGGAATTTTTCTCCTTTAGAAATGAATTGGCTTAATTAGTAAGTAGATTAATGGCAATTGCTGGTGAGTTGGTTTCCAGCAGAGTTTCACCAGAGAGGGTTAATCGGAGTCAGGTCTGGAATCTTTCCCAGAACTGGCTGCCAGCCATTTCCGTCAACCAATCAACCCCGTAAACAAACGCGCCATCCGCTGAAATAGAGTTTATTTCTTACTGTCATCCCGCTGGAGTCATTTCCCCAAACAGCCGCCACCTCGCAGTGGGTTTGAAATGGACCGCCCTGAACTCGGGGCTGCTAATTTCCAGCTATTTCCCCAAATACTTGGAAGTGTTTCCCCGGCAAGAAAAGATTTGTTGGGCGCATCGGCATTCAATAAACACGTAACCTGCTTTCAGCAGCCTCCGGCTGAGATTTTTTTCTTCTAAGTCGCTGATAATTCGAGGCAAAAACAATTAACATAACAGGGCGATCCAAAACGCTTTTCCAAAGCCACCGTCTGAGACACGGGGCGAGCGAGAAAAAACATCAGCATAGACTTTGACATCTTTTTCAGTCTTTCCACTCATTTTTTTCTATACCGATAAAACGCATTCATACTTCGACTTGCAGCTGCATTAGTCTTGCAAAAAAAAAAAAAAATCCCTGCTGAGAAATGCATATAATAGGAAAAACAGATCGGCTGGACAGCAGCGTAATTAATGCCAGAAAGGGCTGAGGCCGGTTTCATAGTTTGTCTTTTGAGGATATCAAGACGAGACCTGGTGAAAAATGACGCATGCTTTAACATTTCAGAAAGCTGGCAACTAGCAGCGCTCCCCCCCTCCGCCCCTCCTTTTTTTTTAACTTTATGCCTCTGAACAAAGGGGTCGGCAGAACTAGCTAGGTTGTAATGAGTTCTGTGTCCCTAGCACATTAAGTGCATCATGGAAACATATTGTATCGAAATAGTTTGGAGGAGAATACTGGGGATGAAAGAGAAAGGGTGCTTTGATCAGCTCCCTGGGGTCCTGAGTGCGCGCAGACCGACTTGCAAGGACTTATTCAGCTCCAGCGAGACACACTTACAACGCCATTCAAAGAAATTTGCATATCTGTAATTTATCACATTTGTCCCGAACATTTTTGCAAGGTAAATAAAAGTTGGCTGAATAAAAAATATCAATCATCACAGAGCGAGGGAGAGCGGGAGCGGGAGAAGGGCGAAGTGTTTGTTTAACCAGACTCCGTTTGGAAAACTTTTGCTGAACGCGGGGTAAAACCCACCCCGGACCGTTTTGCACAGTTTATTTCAAGCCAGCGACAGCGCGTGTGCCGGCCGCCGGAGCTCCGCGCCCCGGCACGGCCCGGCTGGGGCCCGGAGCTCCGGCACTCCGCGTCCCCCTGCGCAGCACCACGCAGCGCCCCGTCCCCTCGGGCCGCGTCCCGGCCTCCGCAGGCCCCCGCAGAAACGCCTGGCAAAGCCCAAGGGGAGAAGGGGAAGGGGGGGAGGTAAAAATGTAACGTCGGGGAGGGGCCCCCCGAGGGCCCCGCGCCGGGCCTTGCTCGGCGTCAACCGGCGGCGGCCACACGGCCACCGGCATCTTCAACTTGACCTTGGCGAGGGCTCCGCGCCTTCGCCTCATCTGTCACCCGCGCCCGGTGACAGTGATGCATTCCGCGGCATTGTCGGGGCAGGGCACGGGGAGAGCCGTCGGGGACGCGATGGGACGGGACGGGCTGGCGGCGGAGCGGGCGCCCTGTCTCCGGGCGGTGGCGGGGAACAAAAGTCATAGCGAGACGCCTGTGCGGCTAATTCCGTGAAAGGCGCGTCCCGGTCCCCCCCGCGGGAAGGTCAGTGTCGCGGGCTGCGCTCCGCTGAAGGGGGGCCGCAGGGCTCCATGCAGCCCCCGGCTCCGCCGGCCGCGCCGTCGGGGCACGCCCGCCGCCGCTCCCCACGCTGGCGAGCACGCCCGGTCCTGACACGTCCCGGGGGCTCCGTGCTTACCCCTCTTCCCAAAACTCTACCGGCCCAAGGCCACCGGCGGCGGGCAGGCACCGGTGGGGCTGTCCGAGTCGCGCCGGGACCCGCAGGGACGTTGCCCGCCCGCCCCATCTCGCCCCGGGCCACTTCCCGCCTCTGAGGCGAGGGGCAGCTCCACGCGGCCTCGCCCGGGTGGGGGTCGGCGCCGTCGGGGCCGCGCGTCCCGTCCCGGGGGCGTCTCGACCCGCCATCCGCGGAGGAGCCGTCCGCCCTGGGGTCGGGAGGCTCTCTCGCCTGGGACATCGCTCTCCCCGGGGCCGGAGAGCGGGAAGCTGGGGACGATGAGCGGCCGCCCGGAGCCGGCCCCGGCTCCCGGCGGACTCCCGGGCAGCCGTCGGCGAGCCCGGAGAAGATGTTTACCCAAGAGCGGAACCCGCCTCCGTCCGCCCAGCGGACGCCGAGCTCCGCCGCCGAGGGGTCCCCTCCGCCCGGCCCTCTCACCGCGCCCCGCGGCGGCAGAGGGCTCGGGGGCCCCGTCGGGGTGCGGAGCGGCGGTGGCGGCGTGCGCCCGTCCTTGCGACCCCTCCGCGCCCCCTCTCCTCGGGACGCGGGCAGCCTCCGGCCGGCGGGGCCGCGGGCTCGGGCCGCGCCGCGCCAACCGGGGATCCCCGGGGCGGCAAGGATCGGGGGGAGCGGGGCGGCCGTGGCCCGTCCGGGCCGGGCAGGGCAGGGCCGGGCAGAGCAGCCGGAGTCTCTCGCCGCCGCGGAGCTGCCCCGCGGAGCGCCCCGGGCGGGGCGGGCGCGGCGGGGCCGGGCCTCCCCTGCCCTCTCCAAGTCGCTCGGCGTTACAGGTTGCGCGGAGCAGGTGCACGGGGAAAGCGGGGTGCCGCGGCGGGCCGGGGCGGCGGGCGGAGGC